>CAUYLG010077913.1:0-114958 GCA_963573385.1 Cacajao melanocephalus
AGGTGAATTTTTAACATAAAAAATATTGGGAACATATTTACATTAAAAATTATTTGTGTCTCCATTGTTAAGCACAATTATTGGCATAAAAGAGGTTTTTAATACCCATTTTTAGACTGCATTCTATCCTGGGCAATAGAAAAAGAATCTCGTTCTCTCTCCCTCTTCCTCTTCCTCTTTCTTTTTCTCTTATGTTTTTTTTTTCTTCTTTTCTTTCACTCTTTCTTTCTTCTTTTCTCTCTTTTTCTTTCTTTCAAAAAAAAAAAAAAAAAAAAGAAACTTGCTGAGGCCTCATCTCCAGATTCTGATTTAACTGGTCTAGGGTAAGGTGTTACTATTATAAAAAACAAGCAAACAAAAATCTCTTCAGGTTATTGTAACGCGCAACCAGGGTGGAAAGCCCTTCCTGATGTAGTAAAGCTCCCATTCTTTACTGAACTTATATTCTGGATCTGTGAAATTCACAAGCATGATTCAGGCTTTATTAGTGTGTCTATCCCACAGCCCTGGTGAGGAGTAAGACAGAAGCTTGATGAATCTATCATGATATGACCTGCTCCTGACAAAGGCCTGTACACCAACGCTCTGTGCACTCTGAGAGTCATTTGTTTAATCGAGTGACAGGTTAAGTATCTGTTACTGTAACACAGATACTATACTAGACGCCATGAGAACAATTTGACAAGGGCTTCATCCTTACGGAGGTTAGAGTTGATGACTCTGTTTTGGTTCTAGAATGAATTCCTGTCCTGTGAGGATGCTCCTGCTTATTCCACAAGCAGGGCTGTCTTTGGCACACAGCTGGGCCCCATACTCTACTCTCCCGTAGGTAACATACTATTCACCTCAATCTGCCCCACTGGGCCAGATAATATTCATGGCTCAGGAGAGAAATGACCAGGACCTTGACTTCTTCATCTACCAACCAGACTAGGTTACTAATTAATACTAGTAGCACTGGTCACCCCTGTGCCTTCTCTCTTAGTGACCTTAGGTGGGCCATGAACTTGGAGCCTAGAACGCTATTGGGCTGTCTGGTGAAGGGTGAACTTTTAAGGTTCAAGACTAAAGGCAGCTGCAAATGATCTGTTTCTGACCACTTTTTTCTGATACACATCTCAGTCTCAACCTTAACCTTTTCACTCTAACTGAAGGCAGAGAAAGTGAGCATTGAAAAAATTCCATTAAGGAAGATGAAAGCTTGCCACCTTCCCTAAAGCCTTGATGCAGTGGGGCCACAAAGGCCATTTCCTGTCTCCCTTTCCCTGGGTCCTTTTGTCTGCTAAGTCCTGGAGGCAGTTCCCTCCCAAGCAGAGGTGAAACCTGACCCCACCAGCTGCAGGGAGCGATTAGGGACCAAAGAAAACAGTTGAAAAAGAATACCAAAGTAGTAAGCGATCAAAAGACTAGATCTAAGAGTGAGTTCTTTTCATAATTCCTCTACTCCTCATTTCTGCTGTCCAGGGCCTCAGTTTATGCACTTGAGCTATGTCAGTGTCCCCACCCCCTCATCTCCACAGAAGACCGCACGCAACACAGATTTCAGTAGAGTTGGCCATTTTTCAAGAACATTTTTCACATTCATTGAGAATTGGCCTTCAGAATTGTGACTTATTTTTTCTTATCACTGTAGTGATAGCAAGTAATCAATTTTTAAGAACAGATTTGATTTTTCATACAACCAGAAGTCATTCAGGATGTAATTTGTTGAATACCCTGTGTTGAGGTTGTAAATTTGATCTGAAGACAGTTTTCCATGACAAAGTTCAGAAATGCTTTGGGTAAAAGCAGCATTTATACATAATGTTGAGCACATACTTTGATAGCCCCTGCTCTGGGTGCTGGGGATACAGTAAGACTGGCATTCTAGCTAGGAGTTTACAAATTAATGAGGAATAAAACAATCAAAAATACTAAAGATGTTGCCAAAATAATACAATTTCCAGAAAGAAATACTCTGAAGAAGAATGGAGGAGGTGGGGAAGGGTGGAGGTGAACTGGTTTTGAGAGGGTGATTTAAGGTAGGCTCTGAAAAGGGGGCACTTGGGCGGAGGCCTGAGTCATATGAAGCACAAAGCCATGTCACGGTATGTTCTGGGTAGTGGCAGCAATAAATGAAAGTTGCTGAGGTAGGAACCGGCTTGGCATGTTTCAGAAACACCAAAGGAGCAATGTAGGGGGTGCAGAGTAGAGGAGAGGGCAGATGGTAGGAGATGAGATTGGAGATGTAGCCTGTGGTTCTGAGGGTGGTGGGAAGCAGCTGGGGGATATGCCATGCTGGAGTCAGTGTTTTGCCTTTTAGGGACGTTATTTTGAAGGGTAATATTGTTTTGTCTTCTTAGGGACATTATTTTGAAGGTAAAGACTAATTTGTATTTATGACTTAAGACACGTGTTAACAAGCCAGTGTTATGATGGGTAGAGGTGAGGAATAAATGCATATCCTTGAATATACTTAGAGTGTTTTTGCAAGAATATCTGAGAAAGCAATGGCAGTGTTTCCTGCGTGATAGGTTATGACACTTCAGGCAGGTCAAGAGAGGAAGGGGTATCTGTTAATCTCTTCTTCAGTAATATTCGATTTGTTACATGCATGTTTTTTAGAAGCTTTTTCATAATATATCATACGTGCGTATGTGTGAAAGATTTGATTTTTTGCAGAAAGAGCATAGCTGCTGTGTTTGTGAAAACACAAAGACATCTTTAAAGCAGTTTCTCCTCTGAGATAATTTGATAAGTGATGGTATGTGGCGTGGCATTTAGATTTCTGTGAAACCTAAGCATTGACACTTGAGTGTTTTCAGTACGTGAAATATGCTCTATTTAATAGATAACACTTTAAAAAAAATTTCAACCTGTATCTTTTGCTTTTTTTTCCCTAGGCAACAGAAACAGACACCAAAATCAGAGTGTGCACCCGGGCCTATCATCTGCTTGTGGAAAAACTGGGCTTTAATCCGAACGACATCATTTTTGACCCGAATATCCTAACCATTGGTACTGGGATGGAAGAACACAACTTGTATGCCATTAATTTTATCCAGGCAACAAAAGTCATTAAAGTAAGTGTAGGCATTTTCTCTCCCAAGTCATGGCTCACATTTATCCCGTGGGTCTAATGAATGGTTAGAGCTGATGTATATATTTATTGGCTGGAATGTTAATATCCTTGTTCTTAGTAAAGTGTTTTTCTGAAATGTAGGGGACCTGATTTTTTTTCTTTAGTAGAGTTTTAACTTGTGTAACATATAGGCTAGAGAATGTAACAGAGCCTGATGAAATCGCTTGAACCCAGGAGGGCGGAGGTTGCAGTGAGCCGGGATTGTGCCACTGCACTCTAGCATGGGCGACAGAGTGAGACCCTGTCTCAAACAAAACAAAACAAAAAACCACAGAACCTAATAAATAATTAATTATGAAGCATATAAGAGCCTTCACTTAGGTCTCAAAATAGAGCATAGCTAGCGCCCCCGTCTGTCTCTCCTTTTCCAGTTATACCTCATTCTCAATTTTATTAAGTAGCCATCATCCTGAGTTTTATGATGCTACTTTATTGCTTTTCTTCATAAATTTATTGCTTATATACATAGAATATATATGTTGATTTGCATCATTCATGGATTTTGTATTTGCAAATTCATATACTCACTGAAATTTATTTGTGATCCCCAAAATCAATACTCATGTCACTTCTGCAGTTACTCAGACATACGATATGCAGAGTAGTGGACAGTTTGAGTGGCCCAACCCTTATGTTCCCAAAGAGGTTGAACAGGGCAGCGGTCTGCCTTCTTACTTCAGCTCTCATCCTGTATACAGATGCCCTTTTTGTAGTGTAATGCCGTGTTGTTCACATTTTAATGCTTTTTGTTGGTAAGGTCACTTTTTAAAATGGTCCCGTCCTAGTGCTGTCTAGTGTTCCTAAGTGCAAGAAGGCTGTGATATGCCTTATGGAGGAAATACGTGTGTTAGACATGAATTATAGTGCCATTGGTGGTGAATTTAGTATATACATTAAATAAAGCATCTTCACATAAACACACAAAACAAGGTTGTGTATTGATTGGTTGACAAAAATGTGATCAGAGGCTCACAGGAACCTAACCCTGTATTTTTCCTAGGGGCAATGCTCCAATATTCCCTAATTCAGTGTTTGCAATGATTTCATAGAACATAACTACCATAAAATAGTAAAAATTGACTGAATATCTGAATGATGTAGTTTAGTTTTGCCTGCTTTTGAGCTTAATAAAAATAGAATCATATTTTCATGCTTTTTTTTCTTACTCAATTTATTTTAAAGATTTCTCTGTGTGGCTGTAGCCGTTTGTTCATTTTTATTAATGTAGAATATTCTATGGTTAACTATATCACAATTAACTGTTTATTGTTGATGGACATCTAGTTTGTTTCCAGCTTTTGGACATTATGAACAATGCTGCTCCTAGTATTCTTCTATATGTATCTTAGACATACATGCCTGAGCTTCTCTGTAGCATATACCCAGAAGTGGAATGGTTGGCTCATAGTGGTAGATGATAACAAACTGTCTCCCTAGATTCTCGAGCCAATTTTTATTTGAATCGATAGAGTTCCTGTTATTCCACATGCCTGATGATGCTTGATATTGTCATAAGTATGGTAGGAACTTCAATTTCCTTTTGTCCTTTTATAGTTGGTCAAGTTTATAGTGAACTAGGGAGTTTGTTCATTTAGGCTATGGAAGCCTTCTAGTAATTTGTGCTTTCAGTGAATAAGGAACTCCTCTCTTTCTCTGTCTGTCTGTCTGTCTCTCTCTCTCTCTCTCTCTGTGTGTGTGTGTGTGTGTGTGTGTGTGTATGTGTGTGTGTACACGTGACACACAGTCTTTCTGTCTCTCTCTCTGTCATATATCCAGGAAATAGTTTATGGAACACTCAGTGTATATTAAGTCCTATCGTGGTCACTCTAGAGGTATACAAAATTAAAGTAGAATTTTGTAGTTTTCCTTAGGGAGATTGGAATCTTAGTAGGAAAATCTACTTAAGAAACACCGCCTTTGTGACACCATAATACGGAAGCCTTGGTCTATGTCTAATAACAAGAAGCTCTGAATTACTTTGAACTTCATTCCTTTTTTTACTTTCCATTCCTATATAAAGCTTAAGAGATGTGACTGCTGCTTTTGGCAAGATAGAGGAATCTTTTCATATTTTAAAATTTTTGCCAGGAAACATTACCTGGAGCCAGAATAAGTGGAGGTCTTTCCAATTTGTCCTTCTCCTTCCGAGGAATGGATGCCATTCGAGAAGCAATGCATGGGGTTTTCCTTTACCATGCAATCAAGGTATGGTAGAAGAACTGTTCGCGCTGCAGAAACCTACTTTTACTTGGGGCAGGGGTTTTCAGATTGTGGTGTGTGGGCCAAGTCTGGCCTGCTGCCAGTTTCTGTAAATATGATTTTATTGAGACGGAGCCACACCCATTAGTTTATGTCTTGTCTGGGGCTGCTTTTATGCTGTAACAGCAAAGCTGAGTAGCTGTGACAGAGGCTACGGCCTAAAATAGTTTTTATCTGGCCCTTTACAGAGAAAAGTTTGCTGATCCCTGACTTATGGTATCACTGTAAATTCTCATTTTTATTTGTGTTGCCCTTAGTTTGGCATGGACATGGGGATAGTGAATGCTGGAAACCTCCCTGTGTATGATGATATCCATAAGGAACTTCTGCAGCTCTGTGAAGATCTCATCTGGAATAAAGACCCTGAGGCCACTGAGAAGCTCTTACGATATGCCCAGGTAGAGAGACAAGTGTTGTAATGGATTTTTTCCTATCTTTGAATTTACTACTCACCTACAGTCAGTAGACCTTCATTGTGGAATAGAAGCAAATATCTAATCATATCTTTGGATCGTTGAAGAGATCTACGGAGAGTTGGGTAGATGGCGGTTAGCTCGGGAAAGTAAGGGTAGACAGACCGTGCCCAGGCTGCTTCCGTATTCTGAACTTAGGTTCCTTTAAGTTTATTTTAAAATGTAAAATTTGTTTTTCTTGTACCAACTAACATTTTAGTTCTAGAAAATTTACAAAATTCTGGTAAGCACAGGAAGAAAATAAAAATCACTTATAATCCTATCACCCAAAGTTAAACATTTGAGATTTTGTTATAACCTTTAAGTAATGGGGGTTTTTTTTCTTTTTGCAAAATGAATATGCATGCATAGGTACATATATACACAGTTTTTCCAAAAATAGAACTATGCTCTAGATGCTTCTATGGTAATACTTTTTTCTTAGCAGTGTACTGGGAACATATTTCCATTTTACTTGATATTTTTCTACCTCATTATTTAAAATAGCTGTTCTGGATATTCTTGTGTGGCTATGTTAGTATTACATGGTTCCCACTGTTACATGTTTTGGTTTGTATACCTGTTTATGTTAGGATCTAGTCCATCTGTGGCGAAGCTCTGTAGTTCAGGGCTTGAGTTCTGTATATATTTGATCTATAAAAAATGAGTATAATTATAGTTAATTAAAACATCAGCTTGTTTCTCACTTATAGGTTGGGTGCAGTCTTAGGCACATGAGGTATCTATCGTAGATGCTGCTTCGTAGAATTCAGTTTAAGGAAAGTTGAGATCTTTATCTCAAAAGGACTTGCATTTTAATCTTTTGAAAAGAATGATGACAAAGGGAGATATTTTTCCCACAAAGCATATTGAGGAAGTGGTAGGATGCTTTTGTGTCTGTTGCCAACTTTGTTAATATTTTCCATGTTAGAATATGAATTTAGCTCTGATAAAACTGCCAAGTTTTCCTCTTTCACAGAAGAGGAATGAGATGCTCTGGAAGAAGAATAGGACAATGTGGGATTAACCACATCCTTGTTTTATCAGCCTTACTAGTAGTAAGACTTAGATTTCTGAAATTGCTTGTGGAAGCCTTAGGCTCAACAAAGCTGATAGGAGTTCAGACACTGTGCGGATGTGCACATGACCCTCCTCTCGGTCCCTTCAAAACATTTATAGTTTCTCATATGGACCCAGGACAGAATGTCTCATTTGGTTGTGTCAAATATAATCAAGTTCTACTTCTCAGTGCATTACTTAAGAAATACTTCATAGATTTTTTATGTTTTTCCTATTTTCTTGACCATTTCTGCTCACATAAGACAGAGTACTTAGCCGTGTCTTATTCTTTGAACATTGAGACATGGGCGTTAAACACCAGTCAGCTTGGAGTCATGGTCTGTCTTCTACCAAGTAGGGGGCCCTTCATTAATAACTGTTAACGAGTTCTGTTGAAGGCCAAAGGGGCATCACAGCCTCTATAATCATGAAGTCATACTAGAGAGTTCTTAACCCATGAAATTACGTGTTTTCATCTTTTCCCTGATCTGTCCAGAGGAGGCAGCCCTCTTACTTAGGAAAGGGGCTCCTTATTTGTAAGACCATTCCCATTTGAGGTTTTTTTGGCATCGTATTTTGTGCTAGACATTCTTTTGGTCTGTTTTCACTTTTAGCATTTGCTTACAAGTTTTCATTTCTGTCTATCGTTCTGAGCTGCCAAGAGGTTTTGCTCCGGAGGCACTGCCAGTGTGAGGGAAGTCTTATTACGATTGCAAGAGCTTAACAATTCATCATATAAGAATTTCCTCATTCTTAATGTAGCCATGAGGGCTTCTCATAAGCCACTGACATCTCTGTCAGGGAGGCTGTCTACATTCAAGGTGACTTCTGTTGCTGTTTAGGGAATTAATAACCAAAGCAGGTATACTCAACTCCCGGGAGTCGCCAGCTCTGTAGCAATTCCTTAGGATGCACTACGTGCAAATGGAGCATGAAGAGCAGGAATATTATGAGGGAAATAAGTCAAGGGATTTTTTTCTTTTTTATAAGAGAATTATCTCCTTTGGTTATTATTGTACCCAAATTCCTGTCTGATATGTTATTGAAACTAGTGGGAAGAGTGCTGCCTCTGATCTTCCAAGGCTCTCCAATCTCACATTTGGGGAGTAATGGGATTTTTTTGAAAAATAATTTTCCTAATTTAGTTCAGACTGACCTGTGGTACGTAAATTATTCTTGATAATAAAAGTTTCCAGATACCATGTAATTTACATGGAGGATCTTTATTGAATGGTACCCTAATGGAGGCCAGGCATCCAATGGAGTGGAAGGATTGCTGCTCTGGATAGGGTGGCTCTGGAATGACCCTGGAGCTTGAGAATATTCTTGATACTTTCAGGGAAATTTTTCTGTTCTTTGACTTGGCCTTGATCCTTCCCTTTGCCATTTGAACTCACATTCTTCTTTGGCTTTCTCTGCAGCAGTTTACTCCCTTTGATAACCTACACAACCATGAGGCCCTGTGAGGCAGAAGCAACTCTAGAATAGGAAGAAGTAATTGTTCTCATTAGCTTTGGATACATACAGGTACAAGGAGTAGCCAGATGGACATGACAATTGCTTGGTCAGTTTGCTTGGTAGCTTTCTATCTACTAGGCTTCCACGGTGTGCCTGGGTCTGGTCTTCCTTAGTGTGTGAAAACTGTGTAGCACCTTGTATGAATATCATGGAAAAATCCCTATTGAATAACTACGTGAAAAGTAAGATGGGCCTCCGCATGCCACTGTGTACTTCTGAGGTACTGCTTTTTACAGTACTGTTTCATTTTAAGTATTACTTTCCTGAATCAGTTCATCAGGTTTAGAACATAGCTATCAGGTGGGCTCGTTTTTAGACATCGCATCCTCCAACACTGCAGTGAATTCTTTACTGCCCTTTGTATCCTCCTTTGCCTCTGCCTGTAATCATATATTTTTTGCTGCCTTCCAACCCCATAAGTCTGGCACATTGTGGTATTTTTCTGTGAACACACCAGTTCATTTTTTCAACACTGTTTGGAACATGCTGCCTTGTTTTTACAAAACTCCATCCCCCAGGCAGGAATTGTCTGGTTGTGTGGCAAATAGAACAAATGGTGTTTACAGGTATCCAGTGATGGGACTGTGAGCATTAGGACTTTTTCCTTTTTAATTACTATCTCGTTCAGGTTTCTCAACATATGACAGTCCTTGTGTTGTCATTATTGCGCTTACCACCTTGGCCCTCAATCTTGGAGTTCTCCCCAGTTCTTCTTCCTCTCCTTCTTAGACATTGTCTATTAATGCCTTTATATTTGTCCTTTCCTTTCCTCCTGTTACCACTACTGAGTCCAGGCCTTTGTCATGGACTATTAAAATATTCTTCCCCTCTTGTGATTCCCTTAAAAATGTTACTTTGAATGTTTACTCTGCAGCTTTAGAACTTTGAATAACGTCTCCCCTCTCCGCCCATGCAGTTGCCTGGAAGGTTAAATTTAAACTCCACAGCATAGATTTTTGTCCCTCTGTGGCTTGGCCTCTACCACCCTGGACAAACATTACTCCAGTAAAATCAGTCTTTGTTTAGCATTAATTCATCCAGCTAATATTTACTGAAGTATGGCTTTGTGACATTTATTTGACTGAACTTAGAGGATCTAACTAGTAAGAGAGATGTACCCCTACCCTCTTAGAGCCTACAGCTCAGTGACACACACAAAAATGTATAGAGGCGATTGTTACCCAGCACAGCAAGTGCTATGAGGGGAAGGGCAGGATGCCAGGAGAAGGCTGAGGGAGATTCTGGCCCCAGAATAGAGGAGTTCATGGAAAGCTTCCCAGAGGAAGTGATAGGTCAGGTGAGGCCTCAGAGAAATAAAGGAGGTAGCCAGGCCAAGGTTTGGGGGTAGATTGCAGTGCTGGTGGTCCCTGCCAGGAGGGATATTTGCAGCTTGCCAGAGTCTGACATTGTGGTAGGTACTGCATAAATGTATGTCAGATAAACAAATATGAAGGCCTGGAGGTGAAGAGATGATGGAGAGCATAAGGAACAGAAGTGTTCTGGATGGCTGAAGCTTGTTGGGAGTAGCAGAAGATGAAGCTATAGGAGAAAGCCAGATCAGGTGTATTAGTCCGTTCTGATGCTGCTGATAAAGACATACCCAGGACTGAGTAATTTATAAACAAAAAGAGGTTTAATGGACTCACAGTTCCACACGGCTGGAGAGGCCTCACAATTGTAGTGGAAGGTGAAAGGCATGTCTTACATGGCAGTAGACAAGAGAGAGGACTCGAGCAAGGAAACTCCCCTTTGTGAAACCATTAGATCTTGTGAGACTTACTCACTATCACGAGAACACCACTAGAAAGACCCGTCCCCATGATTCAGTTAACTCCCATGACGTGGGAATTGTGGGAGCTACAGTTGAAGAGGAGATTTGGGTGGGGTCACAGCCAAACCACATCATCAGGGCATTGGATGGCATGGTAAGAAGTAAGTACCATGTCATGAAAGCAATAGGAAACTTACACAGATATTTTTTCAGAGGGAGCAGTTGGATCAGATTTGCATTTTGGATGCATCCTTTTGGCTACAGTGTGGAAGACGAATCAGAGACCAGAATGATTCTGGTCTGTGGAGACTACTTAGTTCTTGGACTGTGAAAATGGAAGCAGGATGGAGAGAAAAATATAAGGTGTAATCATTAGGATGAGGTGATTTTTTGATTGAACTTGAATAGTGAATGGAGATTCAAGGATGATACTTAGATTTCTGGTTTGGCAGCTGGTACCTCCAGTTGAGATGGAGGAAACAATAAAGTAATGCAGTTTGTCGTATGTGCTCTAATCATTACACGTTTGTTCCTTTGCTGAATCTGCCCCTTCTCAACATTCAGCTTCTTTGAAACCTTTCTTCGCCACCCTAGCTTACAATAACCATTCCTTCCTCAAAATTCCTACATACCTAGTCTGTATTATGTACTCATTCAGACCTTGACATATATTCTATCTTTCTTTCTTTATATATTTTCCACCTCTCTAATGATATGGCTGTCTTAGTTTGTTTTCTTTTGGTCTAATGGAATACCAAAGACTTGGTAATTTATAAAGAATTTTATTTAGCTCACAGTTCTGGCAGCTGGGAAGTCCAAGAGCATGGCCTTGGCCCCTGGTGAGGGTCTTCTTGCTGTGTCATAACATGGCAGAGGGCATCTCATGTCGAGAGGGCCAGAGCAAGAGAGCCAGAGAGATAGCAAACCTGCTTCCATGGTAGCAGCATTAATCCATCCCTCATTAATCCATTAATCCATTCATGGGGGCAGAGGGATTAAGTTTCCAGCACAACTTTTGGGGTACACCTTAAAACCATAACAGTGGCAGAGTCCTTGAGAGCATAGTCTATGTCCTACATCATCTCTTAGTTGTGCCCAACTTTGATGTCTGACTTAGCTTCATTGTGGCCTCCCTGCATCTGTTTGTGGGTAATGGTGATCCTTGTTGAGAGCTTTGAAGGCTCATCAGGTTTGGAGTATAGCTTTTCTTACTGTCCTGGAAATATTTTGTCTTGAGTTGTTATTTTTAGAAAAGAAGGAAAGAAAAGAAGGAAACCTTACTCTGTCTCTATATTAACAGTTCAAACCCTAAAAGATTTCTCATTTTTCCCTCTCTTTCCCTCAAACATTCGTTGAGATCTTATTTTATGCTGGACAGTCTACTAGCGGCTGGAAAAGCAAAAAATAAGACACAAGATTTGTGTGTGTGTGTGTGATCAAACAGTATGGTTAGTGATGAGTTGTATCCATTTCTTGGTTTCAATTTCAATTCAGACTCATAGCCAAGGAGGGAAGAAGGTCATTCAGACTGATGAGTGGAGAAGTGGCCCTGTCGAAGAACGCCTTGAGTATGCCCTTGTGAAGGTGAGTTACAGGAGCCTGAACTGGAGGGCTGGCGGCTCATCGTGGCTGACTGATGCTGTTCCTGGAGGTGTAGTGCTGACAGTAGCTGGAGAAGGAGATGCTCTAGACCACTGATTCTCAACCTGGGGAGGTCCCCCTGTCTCCCAAACTCTCCACCCCCGACAGTAGCACATTTGACAGTGTCCTGAGACATTTTTGATTGTCATAACTGTGCGTAGGAGGTATTACTGGCATCCTATGGCCAGGGATGCTGCTAAACATCCCACAGTGCCTAGGATAGCCCTAAACAACAAAGAACATTCCCTCCCCAGTGTCAGTAGTGCTGAGGCTGTGAATCCTGTCCTGGACCAAGTTGCTGTCAGTTGGTCAGCAAGTCAGTTTCATAGTTGGAATTTTAGGCTTTACACAAGATCAATAATCTCTTGGCTTCAGTTTCCTCATGTGTGAGTCTGGAGAATCTCAGAGGTTTTTTTTGTTTTGTTTTCGGCTCTGGAGTTTAACGTTTAACTCTTGGGCCTTTTGAGATTTACATATTGCCATTTGTGGAGCTAGTTGGCCCATCCAAGGATCATTGAACTCGGGACCCTGGAGGAGAGAGGCTTGGCAGTGAAGGTTGGATAAGTCACTGGAGGCTTTATGGATTTGAACTTCATTTAAGGGCCCCATCCAGTGTCATTTCTCCCCCAGCCCTACAGCATTACAGTGAGAAAACTCACTCATTTCATCACAGGTATTTATTAATGTATAATCTGTAAAACACTAAGATACAAAATGTATTTTATGTGCATTTGAACTTATTAGGCCTTCTCTGTTAGCTCATTTTACTGAGGTACATTTTAAAGCATTTTTTAAATTGGCATATAAAATTGTATGTATTTACTGCATACAACATTCTGTTTTGGAAGTATATGAGGTATTTACCTTGTATCAATAAAGTCAGCTAAGCACTTTATCTCAATCCTCAAAATAAACATAGGAGATACTATTGTAATACTCTAGTTGAGAAAACTGAGGCTTATTGAATTAATTGAGGCCCAAATTAGTGATAGGAAGCCAGATTGAACCCATCCACTCTGATTCTGGAACCCATGTTCTTAAGCATTTTCATGCTGGCTCTGTGGAGGTAAGGCAGTTTTTTAGGTGCTTTTTTTTCTTTTTGTCTTTTTTAGGGCATTGAAAAACATATTATTGAGGATACTGAAGAAGCAAGGTTAAACCAAGAAAAATATCCCCGACCTCTCAATATAATTGAAGGACCCTTGATGAATGGAATGAAAATTGTTGGTGATCTTTTTGGAGCCGGAAAAATGTTTCTACCTCAGGTTGGCAAAAGATGGGGAGAAATTTTCACAATTGACTCCTTCCTTTGTCATTTAATAAACAATGATTGGGCATATATTTCTTAGGTTTTAAGTTGACAAGAGTTCAATGGCATTGTCTAGTCATTCCTTCTTTAAATATATTTAGGAGTCTTGTCTGGAAAAGTCCATTGTTAGAGTAATATGGATGTTACAAAATCATCTGAAAATTCATAGCAACGTAATCTATCATAATCTTTATGTTCTAATTTTTGTATCATCTCTTACCCCAATGCCTATCTGTCCCGCCCCCCAAAAGTAAAATAAAACCCAAGATAAATGTAGAGTTACTAACATTAAGACTTGATTTGAACAGGCACTGTTCATCTGTAAGGATGCATGTTTTGAGACAAATATTACTGTTTTAAGTAATGGTACATTAAATGGTTTGTTTAAAGTAAAACCAGAACTCTTATTTTGATTTACAGCAGCTACTAACCACATCAGTTAACATATGCTTGTTGAGCGTGTGGGTTAGTGGCTGTGCTGCTTTTCAGAAACTAAACTGCCCTCACGTTGCCTAAATGTAAGGCTTAATTTTAAGTGAGTTGTAAAGGTGGGAATTGAGAAGAGAAGGCTTGAAATGAGCTCATGGTGGGAAGCCTGGTCCTGAAGTATACATGGAACTCTTGGATAAATGATAGAGGGCCTCCTAGACAGAGAAAAAAATAACAAGCAAAAGCTCAGAAGACAGAAATTGCAACATTTGATTTCTAGCCTTGTTTTCCTTCTGTTGTACCTTATTATTCACTGGCTTTTCCTCTGGGAAGCTTATCCTTTATTCTGCCTGCTGTCAAAAGACTCCAATGTAGCTGGCCTGTTGTCAAAGCATACATTCTTAATTTGTGCCAGAATCTCACAGGTGGCCATCAGCAGTTGTTCTGTGCTTTGGTAAAGATGCCTGATCCTATGCTTTTTTTTCAGGTTATAAAGTCAGCCCGGGTTATGAAGAAGGCTGTTGGTCACCTTATCCCTTTTATGGAAAAAGAAAGAGAAGAAACCAGAGTGCTTAACAGTACAGAAGAAGAAGAGGCAAGTCATTTTCTGTTCAGGCCTATGGCCCTTTAATGAGTTGACCTGGAAGACTTGTTGAGGTGGTGGTAGGGGCCTAAGCAGTCGGACTTGTCTGCGTTTGTCATTGAGGATAAAACAGAGAAAGGATCCCACGTCTGTCCCTTTTTTTAACCAAGTATCAGAATACTCTGGGACTTTCTTTTGAATGTAGCTTTATAAAATTTTTAATATAGGTACAATTTTTCAGTCAAATCCCATGTTTTCAATACAAAATGAATTCATTCCTTTGTTCTTTCATTAACTGATTATTTACAAACTCCTGTGATGTGCCAAGTACTGTGCTAGGCACTACTCACTACCAAGGTCTGTCCGTGCCCTTGAAGTAATTGAGCCATGCTTATTTTTAGAAAACTCTTAACTGAATATTCTCTTTCTGCTGGTGAGGTCTTTGGCACCACTTCTGGATTCAAAATAATTCTTGTTGGCTGCGCCACCAGAGTAAATCATTAAGCCTTTTGACCTTGTTTAGCTCCCTGTGAAGCTCAGGCAGCTTTGGCCCCTAGGATTCCAGATTTTTAAACTGATCTGTGTTTGTGAATGGCTCTGACAGACACAGAGTTTATAAAAATCCTTCTTGTTCTGTTCGCTTCTTTTCTCTTTGTGGGGAGTAGTGGGGATGCTGACTATGCACAGAACAACAGTGCTGAGGAAAGGTACCCACGTGTCCCCTGCCTGGGCTGTTGTGGAGGTTTTTCAGATTCCAGTGGAACATACACAGTTAACGTCTTCCTCTTCCTCTCCCCTGCCTCTCCCTTAATTGCTAACAGTAAACATGTGTCAAATAGGTTCCCTCCCTTCCGCCCCCCAGCAACCAAAGTTAAGGATGTGGTCATCAGCTGTGGGGCTGTATTGTGTGTGGACACCAACTGTTCTTTGAAAGGATGGGACCCCTGATCTTGGTGGAAGCCCCTTGGGCTAGCACATTAGGTGGGCCTCCTTTGGACTGCTTGGGCTTTGGTTTCCAGGTCGGTCTTTGAGGTGGGCTTGGTCGTATTGCTTTCTGTGCTGGCCTGTGCCTGGCCCTGGAGAACTAGGTGATCTGCGCCGAACCGCCCCGCCTTGCTGAGCTGCATGGCTTCTTTTCCAGGACCCTTACCAGGGCACCATCGTGCTGGCCACTGTTAAAGGCGACGTGCACGACATTGGCAAGAACATAGTTGGAGTAGTCCTTGGCTGCAATAATTTCCGGTAAGTTAGGACCTCGCCTCTTTCAACCCCTTTTCCATTTAAAAACGAAAGCTTTTTAACAGAGTAATTCTTTAACGACTGGGAAGAGTAGGGCATGGTAGTGGATGTTAGAGGTTATTTTTTATTTCTTTTTGCTGACTGACTGCTTTTTGAATTTTCTACAGTGAACACAGCATTTCAAATGAAGTAAGTTAGTAATTATCTGTGCTCAGTAAGGACGTAAAGAATAGTAAAAGCTATTCCAGTGGGATCAAAACAGCCCAGAGGATTCCTGGGGTGGGATATTGGGACAGAGGCGCTAATGGCCGGAATATCAGGCTCCTTCCCATGGCCAGTGGTGTTCATCATATCCTCTTTTTCCTTTCAGTAAACTCAGATTTTAGAACTGAGATCTTATGAAACCTTGGCTAAATGGAGTTTTCCAGGAAGGCCTTATCTGTACAAGTCTCAGTTGGCTTTGCTTAGAACCAGGACCCTGTGTTCTTGGTAATGATTAAGCTAGATTTTGGAATGTTTTATACAGATAAAGCCCGTTTCTGATATATCTCATTATAATTAGCAAATATTCATAACCAAGTCATTTCCATGTGAGAGCTGATAACATGTAGTAAGTATATGTTTAGCTTAGATTTGAACATATTCTTTGTAATGAAAAGCCCTAATAGAAATAATGCCTTCCCTATCCATGTCTGGCCAACAGTCCTTTTGAGTCTTGGACTTCTTTCCAGTGTGCTTTTTTCTCTAGACAGAGAAGAAAATTGACTGGAGCTATCCCTGTACTCCTCGGTTCTCTTCTTTGCTGTCAAGTAACAATTACCCTCTAAGCTTTCTCCCTGCTGTGGACATTTGTATCCATCTCTGCCTTCAAGGCTAATTAAGTGCAGCTAAGAACCTTTCAGGCAGGCTGGAGACAGGAGCAATGTCAGGAAGGCGATTTTCCCTCTGACTGTCTTCACAAGCACTTCCATTTACCTGTTCACTTGTTGTCTGAAGACTTAGCATTCTCTCTTAGTCCTAGAAACGAGGAATATTATTTCTATCCATGTCTTTATTATTTTTTAAAAAGATGAATTTATTGGAGACAGGTAGTTGTGATGAAATGTTACCTATATAATAAATATTTGGATAAGATGTTGGCTTCCTGAAGTCAACAAAGCACTTCTGCTATTGGCTTACCTTTGTAAACATGAGGTGGTTGGTTTCTGTTTGCATTCATCACCATCAGTGAAAATTCACTTCAGTTAATAATTGTTTATAGCTCACCTACTACATACCAGCCATTTTGCTGGAGACACTAAAATGATTTAGTTGACTTTTCTCCCTGAAAAAGTTTACCATTTCTCAGGCTAAATAGCCAGGTACATGTTCAACTTTAATAATGGGACAAGAACCATTGAAGAAGGTGACTTGTAGGTAAACTTCCTAAAAGTGATTCTTGAGATATCATTGTCATGTGTTTTATCATTATTTATTTTGATCAATGGATACTTAGCTGAGAGTATCATATTAGCAATGTTTATTTCTCCAGTAAAGACGTTTTAAGAAGCCGGGGAACATTGTGGCGTTTCTCCAGGGTGCTACTGGAATCAAATGTCAATAGTTGTGAAGACCGCTTACTAAGCCTGAGGCTTTCCTGCAACACATCCAGTTCCTATGTGTTGCGCATTGAGGGTGTGCTTATCTTTGCTAATAAGCCTAACAGGAGAAACACCTTTTGATGAAAGTTGCTTTTATTTTACAAAAACAAGTGAACGTGCAGACTTCAGGTCAAATACCACTTTGGTTTGTGTGTGATCACACACAGACTCTTCCACTGGTGAGTTTAATTTTATGGTGTCAGCTAGTAGACAAGTGTCCTTGAAGATTGCCTTATGGAGTAATGTGTACTTTTACTTTCAGTACCATGCTAGTATGCTTGAAGGAATTACCCAGTCTAGTGAGTGAGTCCAGCAAACTATTCTGTGTCTAATCCTTCTCTTTCCTGGCTTTTTATCATTGTTGTAGTGAGTCTCACAAAATGATAACAGTGTTCTTTTCTTTGTAGGGATAAAATAAATAAAGAGGGCTAAAAGTGACAGTTCTGTTTAAAGACAAAATATATTTTTTAAATGGGGAAGATATGATGCAATAGAATGCAAATTTGAGGATTTGCATAGAACTAAATAGCACAGTTAATGCAAAAGAAAAGTTCTTAAAGGAAATGAAAAATGCTCCTCCAGTGAATACACAAATGACAGGAAAGCAAAACAGCCTTATTGCTGATCGGAGGAAAGTTTGAGTGGTCTGGATAGGAGGTTAAACCAGCCACAATATTCCCTTAAGCCAGAGTCTCACCTAGAGCAGTTTGGCATTGCCAGAGGGATACCGAATTGAAGAGAGCTCTGTTTTCAATTCTGTGAAGGCTGAGAGAGGTGAAGAAGCTGCAGAAGAAAAGTTTGAAGCTAGTAGAGGTTGATTCGTGAGGTTTAAGAAAAGAAGCTGTCTCCTAACGTAACAGTACAAGATGAAGTTCCAGTGCTGATGGAGAAGCTGCAGCAAGTTATCTGGATCTAGCTGCGATCACTGAGGAAGGTGGCTACACTCAACAGTAGGTGTTCAATGTAGATGAAGTGGCCTTCTATTGGATGTAGATGCCATAAGGACTTTCATAGCTAGAGGGGAGAAATGAATGCCTGGCTTCAGAACTTCAAAGGACAGGCTGACTTTCTTATGAGGAGCTAACACAGCTGGTGACTGTCAGTTGAAGCCAGTGCTCATTTGCCATTCTGAAAATTCTAGGACTTTAAGAATTATGTTAAATCTCCTCTGTCTGTGCTCTGTAGATGGAATAACAAAGCCTGGATGAGAGCGCCTCTGTTTACAGCATGGTTTACTGAATATTTTAAGCTTACCGTTAAGACCTGCTGCTTAATAAAAACAATTCCTTTCAAATATTACTCCTCATTGACAGTGCACCTGGTGACAAGAATTGATGGAGATGTACAAGGAGATGAATATTGTTTTCATGCCTGCTAACACAACATCCATTCTGTAGCCTGTGGATCAAGGAGGAATTCTGACTTTCAAGTCTTAGTACATTTTGTAAGGCTGTAACTGCCATAGATAGTGATGGATCTGGGCAAAGTAAATAAAAAACCTTCTGTAAAGGATTCACCATTCTAGATGCCATTCAGACCATTTGTAATTCATGGGAAGAGGTCAAAATATCAACATTAACAGGAGCTTGGAAGAAGTTGATTCCAACCCTCATAGATGACATTGAGGGATTCAAGACTTAGTGCAGGAAGTAACTGCAGACGTGGAAGAAAAAGGAAGAGTAAACTCGAATTAAAAGTGGAGCCTAAAGATGGGAATGAATTGCTACAGTCTCATAATACAACTTCAACAGATGAGGAATTGCTTCTTATGGCTGAGCAAGGCTGAGCAGAGAAAGTAGTTTCTTGAGATGGAATCTACTCTCGGTGAAGATGCTATGAACAGTGTTGAAATGACAACGGAGGATTTAGAATAGTATGTAAACTTAGGTGATAAAGCAGTGGTAAGGTTTGAGATGATTGGCTGTAATTTTGAAAGAAGTTCTGTTGGTAAAATGCTGTCAAACAGTATCACTGCTACAGAGAAATCTGTTGTGAAAGTCAGAGTCAATTGGTGCAGCAAAATTCACTGTTGTCTTATTTTGACAAATTGCCACAGCTACCCCAAATTTCTGCAACCGCCGCTCTAATCAGTTAGTGGCCATGAGCATCAAGTCAAGACCCTCTACCAGCAAAAAGATTACAGCTCAGTGAAGACCTAAATGATAGTTAGCATCTTTTTTAGCAATAAATATTTTAAATTAAGGTATATATAAATTGTTCTTTTAGATGTAATACAATTGCGCGCATAATGTTGAGTGTGTTCTGAATGAAGAGACCACCTAAACGGGCTTTGTGTGAGCAACAAGGCTATTTATTCACCTGGGTGTGAGAGGGCTGAATCTGAAAAGAAATTCAGTGCAGGGTGGTGGATAGGAGTTGGTTTTATAGGTTTGGGGCAGGCAGTGGAAAGTTACAGAAGTTACAGTTCAGGGTGGTTTTGCAAGCTGGGTAGGTGGCTGTTGCTGGGAGGGTGTCATGAGGTCCAGTGTCACAAGGTTGGCTTGTTAAGCCAGAACAGTGGTGGAATGTCACAAGGTTGGTTAATGGAGCTTTGCAGGAGCTGTTCTTCTTACTTCAGACTTTGTGGCTCTGGGAGACCATCCAGGGGTGTACGTGCGGGTCACGGGGGTTGCCAGAGCTCGACTTAGGGTATGGCCTATGGTGCAGCCAGTTCAAAGAACCTTGCACATTATAGAGTACGGTATAGTGTGAACAACTTTTGTATGCATTGAGAAACCACAACATTCATGTGACTCACTTTATTGAGATACTTACTTTATTGTAATCGTCTAGAGTTGAGCCTATATAGCATTAGTCTGAGTTATGTCTGTCATCTGAATTCCCCCCCCAAGAAATAATGTAGAATATTTGGAAATATTTTTGATTGATTCCATTGAGGTTAATTTTAGATATACTCTGTGATAATAACTAGGAAAAGACAAAAGAGGACATTTTCCGTTTAACAGATAATGTACAGTTTAGTTACGTAAGAAAAACATGCTATTTAAGTGTACATCATATGTCTAATATTTTTAAACACGGGCCTGATAACCAGTGGTTCTTAATATAACTATCTAGTATGAGTAAAACAGCAGAATATGGCTGAGGATGAGGATAACTCAGAACTGTATAACGTTGGAACGTTCAGCTGAGTGGGGAGCATGACTGTGTCTATGTCAAGGATGTAGTAATCCAGTCTCTCCTGAGCACTTTACATGCTCACTGATAATTATTTACAGGTTTTTGATACGTTTTTTGAAGGGGAGACCAAGAGTTTGTTTTGTTTATTTTTTTAAAAAGTGGTAGAAATGGCAACAGACCCAATATATTGGCACTGCTTAAGTACTGGTTGGAAACCTTGGCTGGGGACTGTAGACTGGATGGAAACACATGCCATCTAGTGGTAGCACATGTGAATTGCAGGAGCAGCAAATAGGCTGCCACCTTAGTTAACTGAGAAATAAAGGGTAAAATGACAGCAAGTATCAGGCACCTTAAAAGAATGCAGATGCAGTTTTATTTTCCTTTTAAAATTTATTCTGGAGAGGAAAAGGACTTTTTATCTCATATTACAGTATTTATTTTCAAAATTCTATGTATTCTTAAATAGTATTAGATCTAATACTTTTTTTTCTTTTAGATTTAATACTATTCTTAAGTAGTATTAGATGCCTTTGCTAAAAAGTTGCATTCAGTGCAACATTTTTTGTTTTTTCTGGATTAGTAGTCTAGATTAAATGCTTCCTCTCATAGCTCTGTTCTAAGTACTTAAAAAAAGGTTTTTTTTGTGGAGACAGGGTCTCGCTAATGTTGTCCAGGCTGAACTCAAACCCCTGGCCTTAAGTGATCTTCCTTCCCTGGCCTCTTAAAGCACTGGAATTACAGGCACGAGCCGCCATACCTAACCTCTGTTCTACGCACTTTAAAACAAATACTGTAAAGTCAGCATCTTCTGTAACATTCATTTTTGTTCTCTTTAGCCTCCCGTGTGACAAAATACAAGAATGTGTACAGGGAGAGGCCTACAGACATAGGGTATGGCTCAAAATGGCAAAGGGAAACTGAGGGAGAGTCAAGGAAGATGGGGATTATGTGTAGGGGTGAAACAGGAGGTTGCGGTAGAGGTGAGAGAGAAGGAGAGGGATGGTGGGCAGAATGGTAGCAGGCACAGAGGGCAGGCCTGGATCTGACCCATACCCTCTTCTCTGACTTCACATACCCTGGGATTCTAGCTGGTTCAGGACTCTGGGCCTTCATAGTGCTAGTCTCTGCCTAGACTTCCCTGTTTCCTTCAGCTAATACCCACTTAATTTTTCAAAATTCATTTCAGGCTGGGCATAGTGGCTCACGCCTGTAATCCCAGCACTTTGGGAGGCTGAGGCGGGTGAATCACGAGGTCAAGAGATCGAAACCATCCTGGCCAACATGGTGAAACCCCGTCTCTACTAAAAAATACAAAAATTAGCTGGGTGTGGTGGTGCGTGCCTGTAGTCCCAGCTACTCGGGAGGCTGAGGCAGGAGAATTGCTTGAATCTGGGAGGCGGAGGTTGCAGTGAGCCGAGATCGCGCCACTGCACTCTAGCCTGGTGCCTGGTGATAAAGCAAGACTGTCTCAAAAAAAAAAAAATTCATTTCAGGCTTCCCCCTAAGATGCTTCTAATTGTCATCCATTTTGGGCCTCGCATATATAGTACACTGCAAATGCTTCCATTGTAGTACTTGCCACACCATATTCTAATTCAGAGCTTGCCAACAGTTTCTCAGCACAGATGTGCCAGGAAACCCATCTCTTTCCTGCTGGAGAGTGGAGCGGGGCCTCCGTCTTAGATTGGTTGCCCAGGGCTGTGAGCAACTTCCTCTGTGCATCCCAGTGCCGTAAGTGTCATTTTCTATGTGTGGAAAAGTGGGAAGTGCTCCTCTAGTCAGTAGTACATTTGACTGTTTCCCCAGCAAGATGAAAGGCAGGCCAATAAGCTGGAAATGGAACTTGTCACCCAGGCCCCTGGCTCAGCGTTCTTGATCGTCTTCTTACCTCACTGATCAGTGGTTGTGATGCTCTCCTGCTGATTTCTCCTTCTGGGAGTGGTCTTTAAACACAGAAATGTTCTGGGACTCAGCCCTTAGACCTCTTCTCTGTCTTCACTGTCTAGGTTTGTGTTCCTGAAACTATAATGTGCCTTCTTGCCACCTGGGGTTTTGTTAAAAGTCAGATTCGGATTAGGGCAGGTCTGGACTGGAGGCTCTGCACTCCCAACAAGCTCTCAGGTAGTGCTGATGCTGCTGGGACAGGAGCACACGGGGAGGAGCAAGGCCTAGGGTGGGCTGAAGTCGTCTCATTTGTTTTGTGGCTTCAGTGTCATCTGATATACTGACAAGTCCCCAATTGTATCCCCGGTGTGGATATCTCCTCCAAACTTAGACTTACATATCCAGTTGACTCCCTGAGACCTCCATTTGGATCTCTAAAGAAATCTCAAATTTACTATTTTGAAAACTGAACTAAGTGCCACCATTTTGTGAACACCTCCCAACTCTCCCGTTTGAGTAAATGGCAACTTCATTTTTCTGGCTGCTCAAACCAAAACTCTTGCATCATCTTTACTCCTCTCATTGGATAACCCACATGTAACCCACATGTAACCCATAAGTTCTGCTCTTACAGTATTTCCAGAATCTGACCACTTCTCACTACCTACACTGCTTCTGTCTGGATTTTTGTAGCAGCCTAACTATTCTCTCTGCTTCTACCCTGGACTTGGTTCAGTCCAAAGTAAATCCGTTAAATGTAAGTCTGATTTCTTACTCCACCGTTGAAACCCTCCAGTGACTTCTCTCCTCACTCAGTAGAACTCAGAGCCCTTGTAGCGGTCTGCAAGGCCCTTGTGTAGTCGGTGTAATCTGGAAGCTGCCTGGACCACACCCCTGGCCAGTTAAATCACAATCTCTGGAAAATGGAGTCCAAGCTTCTGGTCGTTTGATTTTGAAAAAGCTCCTCTGGTGATTCTGATGCAGTCTGTCCAGGCTCTGGCCTTTCCTTCCTCCTTTGAATTCATCACTCACAACTTTATCCTTCTCCATATCTGTTCCAGCCACAGCAATCTCCTTGCTCTTCCTTAAACGTGGCAAGCATGCGTATAACATGTTCCTGTGAGAAACACTGCTGAAACAAGAAAAAGTAGTGAGAGCAAGATGATTCTTGCCATCATACTGATGAGTTTTAGTTGAATTTTAAAACATACACAATGTTGAAAAAAAAGCTCAGCTTTGCCTTTTTGTCTTGAGTTAAAAGCAGTATGCTATTTTTCCTAGTTTTATATGTGACAGTCTATGCTTAGTCATTGTTTAACAAAAGATCCAGGTACTAGACTTTCTTCAATATGTTAAAAAGGAAAAAAGGAGTGTGTGGCACCATCTCTCACTCCCGCTGTAACCTGCAGTGGTTCGACGTCATTAGCACCTCCAGCATGTATTTGCTACCGGGTTAGTGCCAACCAAGCTGAATATACTTATCATTGATTTGAAGTTGTCTTATTTTTACTGAAGATTCCGTATGTCCTAGTTTTTTTTTTTTTTTTTAACTATTTTTAAAAAAGTAATATGAGTCCAAGCTAAAAATTCAGTGGTATGAAAGGGCATATAGTGAAAAGCCAGTCCCCTTCCTGCCCCAGCATTCAGCACCCATTGTAACCAGTGTGTCATGTCGTAGTTCTTAAGCATTCTTTTTTGTTCTTGTTATTTAAACGATTTTGCCTATTTAATTTTAAGAATTGTTGATGTAATGAAATAAGTAAAAATGCATGCCATAAGTTTTTCAACATCTTTTAATAAATAGAAGATTAAATTATCAAAATGACATTAAGGGTATTCTCTAACTCTAAAATAACGAATTCTAAAATAGGTAATTCATAGAACAATTTCCAGGGTAGCCATTCCTTTTCCTCTGAGTTCTAGGAAGCTCTCTCCATGAATTGAAATTTGTCTGGTGCTGTCCTGTTCTCTGAGAGTGTGCTCCAGGCTTCCTCTGCCCCAGGGCCTGCTCTGTCTCTCCTGTGTGCCCATTTAGAGTCAGCTTTTCCTTTGAGTGTTGCCCTCTTGCCCTCAGTGACCTGCTCCCTGAGTCATTCTCCCTCTCTTTTTCTTGCCTTAAGTAATCAGGTTTCCCTGAAAGCTGTTCATGTGCAGGACCTGACCTCTTTTTGATGATCTTCCCCATTGGCTTCCATGTTCAACAAATATTTATTGAGGAACTTGCCCAGCCCTTTTCGTTGGCCTAAATGAATAAGATAATGGATTTTGGTTTGAGATACTGATTCGGATCCTAACTCTGTGTCTAATTAGTTGTATGACTAGACAGATTGCTTAATTTTTCTGGGCCTCTTCTCATTAAAATGAGGCCCATAGTAGTGCTTTCATTATAGAGTAGTTACTATGAGGATTAATTGAGATCGTTTATGCAGGTTGGGCACTGTGGCTCATGCCTGTAATCCCAGCACTTTGGGAAGCCGAGGTGGGAGGATCACCTGAGCCCAGGAGTTTGAGATCAGCCTGGGCAACATATGGAAACGCTGTCTACAAAAACTTTAAAAATTTTTGTAGATTTAGTAGGGCACGCCTGTGGTCCCAGCTACTCCGGAGGCTGAGGCAGGAGGTTGAGGCTGCAGTGAGCCGTAATCATGCCGCTGCACTCTAGCCTGGGTGACAGAGTGAGACCCTGTCTCAAAAACAAAAGAGATTGCTTATTTGAAAAGCTTAGCACAGTGTCTTTCAAAAGATGAATGGATAAGCAAAACATGGTATCTCCATACAGTGGAATATTTTTCAGCCTTAAAAAAGACTGAACTTCTGACATGCCTCAAAACATGGTTGAACTTTGAAGATACGTGCTAAGTGAAGTCAGCCAAACACAAAAGGATGAATACTGTATTGTTCTACTTAGATGAAATACCTAGATTAGGTAAATTCATAGAGAAAGAAAGTAGAATAGAGGTTACCAGGGGATGGAGTGGAGAGGGTGGGAGAGAAGAAGGGGTAGTTATTGCTAAATGGTGACAGTGTTTCTGCTTTGGGTGATAAAATAGTTTCAGACATATATAGTGGTGATGGTTGCACGACATTGTAACTGAGATTAATGCTATTGGATTGTACATTGAAAAATGGTTAAAATGGAAAAGTATATACTATATATATTTTACCACAGTTAAAAAAAAAATAACGTAGCAGAAACCATTGAATTGCACACCTGAAATGCGTGGAGTATATGGTATGTGAATGATGTCTCAGTGACGCTGTGTAAAGCAAGCGTAGCATGGCTCCCGGGATATATAGTAAGTACTGAATACATGATAGTTGTGGTGGTAATTGTCAATATTTAGTGAGCATTTCAACTTGATTCTCGTTTACATTAGAGCAGTATTTAATGGTTGAAATAAAAATGTTCATTTCAGTTTTGTCTCTAATGGGCTCTCATTAATTTTCTCATCTCATTTCTGTGCCTCAGAGTTATTGATTTAGGAGTCATGACTCCATGCGATAAGATACTGAAAGCTGCTCTTGACCACAAAGCAGGTACTGTGCAACTGTACTTTGGGAATTTCTCTGAATGTCATATCCCCAGGTGTCTGTCAGTGAATAGTGATGCCCCGTGAGGGATCTGTGGGATATACAGACAGTCAAGTGCCAGCTCCTACACGGGGTTGCTTTTGTTGCCATTTCTACTGGGGGTTGAGAGAGGTGAGTGAGTAACCATGGAACCGAGTGCTGGAGATGGGGACAGACCTTCTTATAGAACAGTTGTATTAGATTTTTTTCTCTGTGTGTAGTCATTTTTGTATTTCTTCTTACACTGTGATATATTCAAGTCTGGGAAATCATGAGCTAAAGATACCTTCTGTTGCATGGCTTCCTAAAACTGTGGCAAGTAATTATTCCAACCTTAAGTTATAAATCTTATTTACTACCAAAAAAACTATGGCAAGTAATTATTGCAACCTTATGTTATAAATCTTATTTACTACCAGAAGCAAACAATAAATTGAAATTCCCCAGTCAGAAAAGATGTCTTAGAATTAGAAATTGGGGATGGGCACAGTGGCTCTCACCTGTAATCCTGGGAGGCTGAGGCAGGCGGATCACTTGAGGTCAGGAGTTTGAGACCAGCCTGGCCAACATGGTGAAACCCCAGCTCTACTAAAAATACAAAAATTAGCCAAGCTTGGTAGTGGGCACCTATAATCCCAGCTATACTCAGGATACTGAGGCAGGAGAATTGCTTGAACCCAGGAGGTGGAGGTTGCAGTGAGCCGAGATCACGCCGCTCCACTCCAACCTGAGCAACAAAACGAGACTCCATCTGAAAAAAAAAGAAAAGAAAAGAATTGGAATTGAGAATTCATGTTAAGTGTTTTGGTCTTTATTATAAAAATGGATCTTCATTTTTCTCCTTTTTATTCTCCTCACTGTCCTTTTTGTCCTTTTTTTTTTTTTTTTTTTTTTTTTTTTAAAAAATAGATATAATTGGCCTGTCAGGACTTATCACTCCTTCCCTGGATGAAATGATTTTTGTTGCCAAGGAGATGGAGAGATTAGCTATAAAGATTCCATTGTTGATTGGAGGAGCAACGACTTCAAGGTAAGTTACACTAATGAGCTTTGTGCTCACTTCAAATTCTCTTAAATGCCAGTGTTTAAAAACAATGGTAAACCTGTTTTGTTTTGGATTTTCCCTTATGTTTAGTACATTGACTTTTTGTTGTATAAACATAAAAACTTTCTGGTCTTCACTTGGGCGAGAGCCAGAATACTTTCAGAGCCGGAATACTTTCAGAAAACTTTTTTGTAATTCCTATTCTTTGCTTTTTCTTGGATTTCTTTGGCATGCAATAATCTTTTTCTTAATGCTCTCACTTCTGATTCAGTTCCTGAGAATTCTAATGAACTCTTCTCTTGAAATCAAACTGAGGGGAGAAGCTGTGTTTTTGGCACAAAGTCATTCCTTGAACTTTTGCCCACTCTGTCTTGAAGCAGGTCTCTGATTGAATAATTACAGGTTCCTTTGAAGGGACTCTAACCTTGTGGTAGTTTGGAGACAGAAGACCCATCTAGCAAGAATGAACTAATGATCACTTTGTAGAGTTTCTGAAAGGGGAGCTTTTTGGGAACCTTTGGGTTAGCAGCATTAAGAGGTATAAAATGTAAAGATGAGAAAGTTCAAATTTGTTCACATGATAATTATTCAGTTTACCAGATTTTTCCTGGGATCATGATCATAGTGAAATGTGGTAAGTGATACCTTTACTGTAGGTACTAGACTTTTTATGCCACTACAGTTCACTTTCTCAGGAGCATTATCATGCTGGAGCATTGAACTTAATGGTCCCATGGCATCTATTTATTTTTCTGATGCAGAAATGCAATAAAGGTGTGGTTATAGGTGTGGCAGAGTTCCTTTTGCACTAGAAACAACTGTACATTAAGCCAATTTGTATAGGGTGGTTCAGAGGAACAGAATCAATAGAGTGTGTTTATATTTATAGAGAGAAAGAAATTTATTTTAAATAATTAACTCCTGTGATTGTGGAAGCTGGCCAGTCTGAAATCTGCAGGCTGGAGACGCAGGTAAGAGTTGATTTCTTGAGTCTAAGACAGTCTGAAGGTAGAATTTCTTTTTCCTTGTAGGGGTGGGGAGTGGGCAAGGGACCTTAGTCTTGTCTCTTAAAGGCTTTCAACTGATTGGACAAGGTCCACCTACATTGTGGATGATAATCTGCTTTACTCTGAGTCTACTGATTAAAATGTTAATCACATCTAAAAAAAATATTTTCACAGTAACATTTAGATTGTGGTTAGCCAAAAACTGTATGCCATGGCCTAGCCAAGTTTATACGTGAAATTAACCATCATACTATTTAAAATTTGAATGGATCATCTTCCTAAATAAAAACGGTATCATGTGTCTTTTATCCATTGGCTTGTTCTTCGTAGTTAAAGGATTCAGAAGTTTGATTATCATTGCTAACATTAGAAACCAGAGTTGGTTTTTCCACAGAGGACTTATGTACTAGGAAATATTGCAGAGTTGGTCTCAAGGGATATGGCCAACCATTAATAATGGGTTTTGATGATCATGATCTTAGGTAATTGATGACAAGCTTAGTGAAGAGAATGGTAAGAGGACCTATGGACTGTTGTCAGAATGACAGACTTTTTAATATGAATTGTAAAGTAGAATAAATAAATATTTGAATGAGCATAATTAAAATACATTATGAGTTGCGTAAATATGATGCTGGCTTCAAAATAAGAAACTTTTTATATGTTGGGACACTACACTCAGAAATTTGCTACTTGTGCAAATTGGAACTTTACCTAATAGTCCATTTTATCATTTCCTATGTAAGACCTACCAGATTAAAGAAAAAAAACATTGAGAAGCAACATGACTAGCCTCTCAAGATGCATTATTGGCAGAATTAGCTTGTTAATGATTTTGAGCAGTTACAGCCTGATATAGCAAATCAGAATTGATAAGATAGGAAGTCAGCAGCCTCTCTTCAGTTACTGCAAAACACTTATTCTCATTGTCTGGGAAACAGTGAATGTGTTTGGCCTAAAGGTAGAAAGCCGGGTCCCCTGACCTCCTAAGATTTCTTTCAACTCTCCAGTACTTTGCTTTATGAGCTCTGCCTCTTCTGGTTCTCTTCTCTTCTATGCCTGCTGCAGTTTCTGGGAAATTGCTTGGAAAATAAGAGCTCTTAGGTAGCTCTGCTTCCGGGAACTATTCCCTGCTACACTGTGGTTCTGGAACAGCCTTTGGATAAGATTCTCGTGCAACCTCCAGGAACTTCAGTGTAGAATTCCCCAGTTCTGACTCCATTCTGATTAGTGACAGTGGATGAGGTCTGAGACCTGAAGTCTTGCTTTATCAAGCTCTCTTATTTAAGTAAGTGCTTTTACAGAAGTTTAGCAGTTATACAGAAAAGTACACGAATCATATAGATGTACAACTTGACAAGTCTTTACAAAAGGGAACCCACCCATGTAACCACCTCCAGATCAAGAAATAGAACACTAATGGCACCCTAGGAACCTCACCAGGTTCCCCCACCCAGTCATCGTTTCCAACAAAAGTAACCACTGTTCCTTCTTCTGTCACCATAGGTCGGTTTTGCCTGCATTTCAGCTTTATATAAATGGAGTCATATTGCATGTATTCTCCTGTGTCTGGCTTCTTTTGCCCCACATCATGTCTCTGAGGTCCAGCTTTGTTACAGTAGTTGTTTGGGTTTGTTTTTTTTTTTTAAGTATAGTATTCCATTGTATAGTGTGCTGTGACTTATTTACTCTTGCTACTATTAGTGGACATTGGGGTTTTCCACTTTAGGGCTATCACAAACAATGCTGTTGTGAACATTTACTCTTATGAATTTTGGTGCACATGTATGTGTATTTCTGCCTGGAAGCAGAATTGCCAGACCGTATGGTATGCCTGTGATCATCTTTATTAGCTATTGCCACGGAGTTTTCTAAAGTCATTGTAGCAGTTTACACTCCCACCAGCCATTTTGAAAGTTCCGGTTACTCTACGTCCTTTGCAGTTGTATCTGTTGTCGTGGGTGTGGTAATACCTTGCTGTTGTTTCTGTTTGCATTTCTCTACTGATCAATGATGTTGAGCACCTTTTCATTTGTATATTGACCATTTGGATATGCTTTTTAAGTCTTTTTTAAAAATTGGGTAGTCTGCCTTATTTTTACTGGTTTGTACACATTCTTTATAGTATATACAAGCCCTCCTTTATCAGAAATATATATATTGAAAAAAATAGATTTTTTTCAATCTGGCTTACCTTTTGCTATCTTAATGCTGTCTTTGGATACTGAA
Organism: Cacajao melanocephalus; assembly: GCA_963573385.1. Lineage (NCBI taxonomy): Eukaryota > Metazoa > Chordata > Mammalia > Primates > Pitheciidae > Cacajao > Cacajao melanocephalus. The sequence continues at coordinate 29,901 of CAUYLG010077913.1, forward strand.
AGTTCTTAATTTTTATAAAGTGTGATTTATCAGTCTCTTCATATATGGTTAATGCCTTTTGCATCTGAATAAGTCAATGATCTCCTAGGAGAGCCACCTTTTCTAGAAAGCATTGAGGAGTTGAAGTGTCTCAGAAGCCCATCTAAGAGCCCTTATTCTTTCCTACAAACCAGTGGAGGACTTAGCAGTAGCTTATTAGCTCAGGATTTCCACGTTTCCATGAAAACATTGCTGAGGGGAAATAAGCCTATGGCTTTTCCAGACATTGGTGACTTACAGTAGCATGAGTAGAACTAGAACTGTACCCCCAAGACACTCAAAATGAAGGTTAAGGCTGTCAGGTGCAGGAGTGTCCAATCTTTTGGTTTCCCTGGGCCACATTGGAAGAAGAATTGTTTCGGGCCACACATAAAATATGCTAACACTCAGGATAACTAATGAACTAAAAAAAAAAAGTTGCAAAAAAAATCTCATCATGTTTTAAGAAAGTTCATGAATTTGTGCTGGGCTGCATGTTGGACAAGCTCGGTTTAGTGGATGGGTCGATATTTGGAGAGATTGAAAGAGTTATATAGATTTAGGTCTAGTATGGGTGGAGATATGCTTTGAGTGTCCTTTTTTTGACCTGTAGCTATGAGAGAATAGAAAATTTGATATTCTTCTATCTGTAATATAGATTGGTTTTGGTTTCACAAACTAGAAAAAACTTTAATGGAAATCTGGTCCTTTAGCTGCAGAACTTTTTAAGGGCCTGAGTTCTTGCAGTCATCTTTCAATTTTTAACTGATTTATAGTGGACAACTGCAAAATATCTTTTTTTTTTTTTCAAATACTTGGAGAATTCAACAGAAAGTCACATTACTCAAAGGTAATTTTCTTAGTTAGGAAAATTAACTCAATTTTCTTACAGTTAATTTTCTGAGTTTCTTTTTTTAATTGTAGGAAATAAGTTACTGAGTCCTATAAGTGATTTCATTTTCTTCTTTGTATTGGCCACAGGGAAGCTTGGCATTTAGACCAGTGTATAGGATTTCAGGAATGAATTTTATATGCTAATCTCACTCCTGATTCCATCTGAAATCGTCCCATCTCTGTTTTTCCTTTCTCTCATTTTTCTCACCAAATTTTAAGCGCTGGCCGTGCTATATTTATGTAAAAGACCATAAATTAAATCTGTAATCGTATACAATATGAAATAAATGCATAGAATATCTGTTCTCATTCATAGTATTAAAAAACATTTTCTGAGGTTAACACCATTATGCCTGTTGGACAGGTGTGGGAGGTGACTGATGAAATCCTAAGTGTCCATGAGTGACTTAGCAGAGACAGGATTTGAGATTCAGCCTCAGTTTCTAGCTTTTTACTTTTTATGTGTAGGAAGGGGAGGAGAGATTCTGATATTTTGCATCTTTTTAGACTTCAAAAAGAAGTCTTACAGCTGGAGAAGCTTGCTTGAGTGGAAACTTAGAAGAAAGAAGGTAGAATCCATTACTGGAGTCAAATTATAGGGAAACCAGAAGCACTCTTAATGGCTAAACAAATCTCATGCCTCTGGTCATCTAGCTTTGTCAGTTTTTATGTTGAAAAGCAGCAGTTTGCTTTTGTATATTTTCTAATAATGGAATCCATCAGTTTCTTCTCAGTGCCCTTGTCCAGAAGACCATCAAAGAGAGAATTGGCCAGAATTGAGTGGGAATCCTTGAGTGCTTAATAAATATTAATTGTGTTGATTTTTAAATTTAAAATTGTATAGGTTCTCTTTAAGAGGAGGGTCATGTAAGGGTCATCAGGCTTGAAATAATTCTTCCTTACGGAGTGTGTGTTTTACACAGAATTTGTATTGAGGCATATTTGTGTGCTCAAGGAGCTTACCATCTGAACAAGAGGAAGCAAGCTCCGTTTGAGTTGTGTTCTGTTTTGAAACTAGAAGCCGTGTCTTCTCTAACTGCTTTTTCAACTGTTTAAATATCCTCCCCCTCACAGAATACCCAAGATACCTTCTAATCTTTGGTCCCTGAGCACACACTAGGCATAAAACAAGAGGGTCTCAGGAGGCCATGGAGTTCATTCAGCTGCCCCAAGGGCCATGGTCTGGCCCCCCTGCCACTCCGTACCCCAGCCTTCCCAGTCCAAAAGATGACTCTTGACTCACTGGCTTATGCCTGAATGCCAGTCTTCCAGCTCAGTTCTCATAGCTTAAGGCTTTGTAGTCCTTTGCTTCCTGTTTACAAGTGGAGATACTGTTAGGGAGATGGCACAGGTGAAGTGTTACTGGTCTTGTCTGGAGTTTTTACAGCCTTCTTCGAGAAGCTTGTTAAAAACACACTCATACATGTATTACACCTATTATAGTCTCTTGGCTTTTAAAAATTACCTCAGTAATCCACATTTACTAGACCATGTCAAACAATTCAGAGGAATGTAAAGTACAATTGAGTCTCTCTCTTCTCACCTTCAGCCTCACCTCTAACCCCCATATGACCAGTGTGGACACTTTGATGTGTATCTCCCTGTGTTTTTTCTAACTATATAGAAACTTAGATATAGGATTGGTTGGTTGTTTGGAAAAGATTGAGGGTGGTGTTTTTTTTTAAAAATGCAATTGCATTAAACATGGTATTCTGCTACTTTATTTCTTTCTCATATAATAGCATATTCTAGATAATATTCCAAACATACATTTTTGTTGAAGGGAAGAATATGAAAGCACTTGACTCGGGGAAGGGTACTGCTGCTTCTAGGGAGGCAGAGAGAGGAGAAAAGACGGAACGCACCGTCCATCTTGTGGGGACTGCTGCTGGCCGCCCTTTGAAGTGGGATGTGGATAGTCCACCCTTCTCCTCCCTCTCCAGGGTTCTGGATTAACCACCGTTAGGGAGACTATACACATTTTCAGTTTTCACTTTAATTCGTTATGTCCTGTCATGAAATAGCAGATCTATAGTCTGTCCTATTGCTATAAACATCTAGTAGTCAGAGGGCAGTTTGTTTTCCACTTCAGTTAATTAGGTAGTTTTAAGAATGAAAGGGTGTTTCTTCGTAATACCAACATTTGCAAGTTTGGCAGTAGGGATTTGGGGCTGAGCCAGTCTTAAATATTCAAAATAAAAGATTTTTCTTGCTTTTGCCTCTCTGTATTATTTTGTGTTGAATTTCAGGTTTGGGGTTCCATGCTGCGAGTACAAGGTGGGATTGGGGCCAAGGAGTGTTGATGTCTCCTATGAATAGGGGAGCAGCTGCTAGACAGCCATGTCCTGTGCCCTCTGCCTGGTTCCCTGTTCCTTAGGGGCCCTGGCTGCTATCCCAGCCCATTTGGAGGAGGGAACTCAACTTGACCTTGATGACAGCTGTGTAATTTCCTGGGACTGGTTACCTCCTTTAGGTTGCACAGGCTGCTAATGAGCCCCAGGTCATGCACAGGCTCAGTCCCTTGATGGAGCGAAGGACAAGGTCTTTCTCATTTTGCCACAGACTTCTGCAGAGCCTGGGCCAGGTTTCCCATCTTAGGGTAGGGAAAAAGTCATTTGTGTTTTACAAGGGAAATTTGAAGTTCAATATTTGCAGGTAAGCAACTTGAAATCTTTCTCTGGAAAGCACTGTAGAAATACATTATCTCTAATGGCTCTGAACAAGAGTTGTCTAGGAACTGTCAGTGCTGATGGATACGTTTTCTTTCTGACCCCTCTTTTTAGAACCCACACAGCAGTTAAAATAGCTCCAAGATACAGTGCACCTGTAATCCATGTGCTGGACGCGTCCAAGAGTGTGGTGGTGGTAAGTGGGTGACCTCACATTTTATTCCAGATGTGTTGTAAAGAGAGTAAGATCTGTTCATCTTTATTCATTTCTACTAAATAAAGCTCAGAGAACAGCCTCTACAGTGACAGCCTTCTGGAAGGAGGTCCAGGTGACCAGGTCCTGTACTTTCCAAGACAGTTACAGAACTGAGCAGCAGACAGGTAGACCACTGGGCACCGAGACACCTTTGACCTGGACACTAACCAGACAAAGATTTCACCCACTCACAAACATGAATAAGATATTTACTTGACTGTCTAAAAGGAATGTTGGATTTTTAAATTACCATTTTCCAGATAGAAAAACAAACTTGAAAGTGTCCTGGTTGACCCTACCCAAAGGCAGAAAAACATCTGCTAGATATTTAAAACCCAGAACAGTCATTTCTGTTTCTCAGTGAATATCATAAACAATGCACCCATGTGTCTTTCCCTGCTTTTCTCCTTCAGTGAGGCCTGACATTCTATCTTGTTCTAGATTTCATTGTTTTCACTGAGTCATGGGATATAACAGCTGGGGGCACCCAAGAGACAGTGTGGTCCAGTGGTTTCCAAATTGATTTCAGCCACAGAATCTTTTGTCTGTTAAGTGATGTCTTACCTGGAAGTTCAATGTGGCAGAATTTCCAGGTAAGACATCACTCAACAGACTAAGGCAGAGAACAGTCGAGCTGCCCTTTCCATTCTTCATCCCCACCCCTCTTATTCATTGGAAGAACACAGTTTGAGGACCACAGATCTAGTCCAACCTTTCTTCAGGTGAGGAAGGTTACTGAGGTGGCCTGGTGATCTGTGAGACTTCCAGTGATGTCACGTGACCTGGACTAGGATGGCCACATTTCCTGAGCCATCTTCCAAAGAAATTATTTCAGATCTGTGCATTTATTTACGTGAAAGTTATATAATAATCGCTAACATTATTGAAAATGTGTAGTGTGCCAGGTACTGAGCTAAGTGTTATACATGGATTATTTTATTTTATCCTCAGGATAACCTCACGAGGTAGATATTTTTATTGTCCCCAGTGTAGAGATCAGGAAACAGAGGAATAAAGAGATTAGTAACTCTGCTGAGCCCACACATCTGTCAAGTGGCAGGTGTGGGATTTGAATGCAGGTTATCTTACTCTATGATAAATTAAACTTGTTTAACAATTCTCCTTTATTAAAAAGGATAAAATTAACTCAGGCTGGGATCATAAAATTGTAATTGTTTATTTGCCATGTAGACAAATATGCAAATAAGCTGCATTTTTACAACTCAACTTTAAAACAATTTTTGTTTCTTATTCTTGGATTGTGCTCCATAAGAGCTTATGTCAGGGCCATGGTTGAATGCAGTGGGCCTCTTCTTAACACTTGGCATTATTTTCAAACACTGATGCATAGCCCTGAACAGTTTCCATTCAGAGGCAAGACTTTTGGACCCATTTAGGTGCATGGTGCTAAACTTCTCTCTACAGATAGAGGAAAGAATCAGCCCCCTTGAGTCCATGTTTGGAGGACACGCTCCTTCACCATCTTTTTTTTTTTTTTTTTTTTTTTGAGATGAGTGTTGCTCTGTTGCCCAGGCTGGAGTGCAATGGCACGATCTCGGCTTACTGCAACCTCCGCCTCCCAGTTCAAGCAATCCTCCTGCCTCAGCCTCTCGAGTAGCTGGGATTACAGGTGTGTGCCACCATGCCTGGCTAATTTTTTCACCATGTAGGCCAGGCTTGCCTCAAACTCCTAACTTCAAGTGATCCATCCGCTTGGGCCTCCCTGAGTGCTGGGATTATAGGCATAAGCCACCGTGCCCAGCCCTCCTTCACCATCTTGAAGAGCTAGAGCAGTGGGGACCTTGCTGAAAACCAGGCAGAGAATGAGGAACAGGTGTTGGTGTTCTTTACAGTTTAGTCTAGCCATGCAGCCAGCAGCTCCAGTTAGTTCCTCTGTGTGCAAAGAAACAACCACGTTCTGAAAGTATTCAAACATAAGTCAGATGATAAATCATTTGAGTGACACTAGTGACACTTCAGGAGCCAGTGGTATAATTTGTTTGAGTTGGTTGTAGGCTCATTGGCTCAGGCTCTTTTGATCTAACTGAAATGAACATGGAACAGGATCACATTTTAGCAACGGTTGTATGTATTTGTAAGAGTCCACAAATACTTAATGGTTAGAGATTTAGATCCAAGGATTCTCCCTTCCTTTCTTTTTTCTTCTTTAATAGAAAACGAGGCGCCAATATTTTATTCTTTAAAACCCAGAAAATATTTTATTCTTTAAAACCCCTCAAAAAATTTATAGTTTTAAATTATAAAATATCTTTTCAGTTTATTCCCTCTTATTGTGTGGCTGTTGCCATGAAATACAATTTTTAAAAATGAAGGAAAATATAAACTGATATATCCCAGTGATATGTCCCCATGATGGATTTGATTTTTTGGTGGAAGGATCACGTAAGTTAGCCCACATATATTGATCATGAACTTGTTTCCATCAAGTAAGTCCGACTGGGCAGGAAGGGGCCTGCCACTGTGGCTCTGGGAGCAGCGGGCTCCATGGGTCTGTGGAAGGTGCCAGCAAACTGCATTGGTATGTTCTGTCTGCCCAGTAGCACCAACAACAGGGGATTTGTAGATTCTCTGAATGTCAAGGACATCTGGTTTTGCTTTCTCAGAGTGTATAATCTAGCAAAATGTCAGAAGGTTTTAAGACATTGGTTACATGTACTTCAGGGATTTCAGAGTAGGCATTCCCTTCTTGTTTCATTGGGCTGTGCTGGGTTTCCTAGACAAGAACTTCATTGAGGTGAGTTTAATGTAAGGCTGGGAAGTACTCTGTGGTGTGAACACCATTTAGAAACCTATTTTTGGCCTGCCACAATGGCCTTTTCTGATTGTATTCCTGAATGAGGTGATGTTGTTTCATACTAACGCATAGGTGATTGGATTGTTACTAGAGATACTTAGAAAACCCATGTGGAGTTAAGAGACTTTTAAAGCTGGTTTTAACCATCATTCAGTCTAACTTCCTTAAGTTCAGATGAAGATGTTGAACTTTCTTACCTTTTTGTGTGTTAGATAATCCTGCTGCAGAATGCAGGGAGGGGGCAGTGCTATGTTTATTTTTTAACTGATGTGATCAATAGTTGCCGTTTCTTCTTTCTACATAATATCATTATGTCCTTGGATGGTAGCTATTCTTCTATCGATGTGATAATCATAGTAATGAATAATGTGTAGCTGAACCTAGTTTTACAGTTTAATGAGTAGACTCATGTTTTCTCAGATTATTGGTTTCCTTTCCAATTTTAGCAGAAACTTACAGTGGACTATAAAGATTAGCCTCATTCCCTCAGCAGACAGTGAGAATGCACCTCCAGACACTGGGCTAGGCATCAGGGGCATGAAGGTAGTTGATGTGTGATTGCAGCTCTCGTGGGCCTTTCTAGCAAGGGAAGTAGATACATAAATTGATACTAAAAGGCTGTGGAAAGTAGATGAATGGAATATCTTTGAAACATTGAGTTGGGGGTTACCTAACCCAGAGGGTTCCCAAGACCACTTTCAGGTTCAAAGATTGCTAGAAGGACACAAAAATCCCAGAAACAGTGTTATGCTCATGACCATGGTTTATTACTGTGAAAGGATATAGGTTAGAATCAGGGAAGGCCAAAGGCACAAAGGATGGAATGCAGGAGAGACCAGGTACAAGCTTTCGGGTGTCATCTCTCTATAGAGTAATCTGGATGGTGCTTAATTCTTCCACTAGTGATATGTGACAACATGTAAGGAGCCTTGCCAACCCAGAAGCTTACCTGAGCCTCCATGTCCTGGGTGTGGGGATTGGTCACCTAGGCCCAGAATGCCCATGGGACTAGCCTTAATTGCTCAGTCGTCAGTCCCTGCAGAGGTCAAGCAGAAGCGTGAGCTAAGGCCCCCCACCGTAAATCAGACTGTTAGCATAAACCATCTAACATGGCCCAGGGTGCCAGGTATACAGTGACTCTCTCATCAGGCAGGCTAGCCCAAGGGCTTAGAGTTTGTCTTTCAGCAAACAGTCAAGGACCAGTCCTTTCTTTGGCTCGTGCAGTGATTGAACGTCCCAAGCCCACTGGGTTTACCCTTTCCTGCACACCAGGCAGGAGGTAGCAGAGTTGGTGAAGGAAGAAGAAATGAAGTTAAGGAAGCCGCCTTCCTGAAGGAGGTGTCACCAGAGTTTACCGTTAGTGCACCAATTTTATCATCTTTTGCTGATCTATGCTTATCTTGCATTTTCAGTGTTCTCAACTGTTAGATGAAAATCTAAAGGATGAATACTTTGAGGAAATCATGGAAGAATATGAAGATATTAGACAGGACCATTATGAGTCTCTCAAGGTAAGTAGTAGAAACAGATCTTTGCTTGCTTTTAATGTGACTAGTTTTTATGATCCTAGTTTTTAATGTGACTTTTAAAAATGGTTTTGAGGAGAGTAAAAGGCTTGGGATCATTTTAGAGAATTTCTATCTTCCAGTTCAAATCAGAGGCCTTCAGTGTCTAAGTTCCCAAATAATTTTTGGTTATATTAAAATGAATTTTATTTATTGAGCCAAACATTTATTGGGTACCCAGTAGGTGTTAGGGGCTGTGCTAGATCTGAGAGCTATGGTAATGAATAAAACATGAGTTCATACTCAGCGGGAAAACAGGCACTGAAACAGTGTGCTGAAATGACTCCCACAGATCCCCATTCCTGAGCAGCTAATGGAAGAAAATGGAGACATGAGGCAGGACCAGTGTAAGCCTCTTTCCCTGACTGCCCAACACTGACTGTGCAGAATGATATTTGAAGAACTGTCCCTCTCTTGATAAGCTTCAGGGAATCCATGTAGAACAGGCATAATTGTGCTTTAGAAGTCACTGAAATGTTTGTTTCTGGTTATCTGCCTTCTAGGCTTTGGTGGGGGCATTTTGGGAGTTGCTAGGCAAGTGAAATGAGATCAACAGCGTGAGGAAAACATGCTGTTTTGCTTCTGAGGCGCCAGCTAGACCGAGGCGCAGTGGTTGGCTTTTTTCTCTCCTGATGTTGCCCACAGTGGACAGTGTCTTTAATTCTACCTTCTGGTCCTCAGGGTGGGCCAGGGAAGGCCAGTTAACAGCTGGCCTCAGGTGTTCTAAAAGTGCAGGTAGGACACCTCCGTAGTACCTGAGGTTCAGGCCGCAGAACCAGGCTTGCATTTACATATCAATAGTTAATGGATGCTTTTTGAGTCTTTACTTTCTGTTGTTCTGGTGCCAATGTGAAACTGACTGGACAGAAAAGGAAGAGCTTTTTAGGATCAGGCTTCTCATGAATAAAAGCATTTGCTTTCTTGCAAAGCTTACATGCTGGCCTTCTTGGGCATGTGTTCATAGTAACTGTGGAAGAGCGAAAGTCTCTAATTTTTCTTTGTTTTTTAACAGGACAGGAGATACTTACCCTTAAGTCAAGCCAGAAAAAGTGGTTTCCAAATGGATTGGCTGTCTGAACCTCACCCAGGTCTGTTTGGCTATGGAATAGAGAAAGACTGGATGTGGTAATGATAGTGTGCTGAGGAAATGTATGCATTTACTTGGCTATAAAATCAAATCAGCTAACAACTCTCAACTGTGTCTAATGATGATGGGCGACTGATGTCTGGAAAGAACGGGAGTAGATACCATTTATGGAGCAGGTGTTGTGTGCCAGACACTGTCCTGTATAGACTCCCAGCAGCTCTCGGAGTCCTTCAGACAACTCCGTAATGGACGTGGGAATTACCCCATTTTAATTGAAGAAACTGAGTTTTGGGTAAAAACTTGAAAGGTTACTAGGAATCTCTCTGGAATCTGTCTTCTAAAGCCACGCTTTTTCCTTTGTGCCGTGCTTGAGTGGACCTCCGTCTCCTTGAAGGAAGTTCTGTGGAGACCTGTCCGGGTGGTACTGTCACCTGAGGTGGCCTGGATCTCTGACAGGCCCAAGGGTAGACGTGAAATGTCTAAAATCGGAAGCACCTTTGCATTCACACATCTTTAAAACACTGCAGCAAAGCAGGATCCTCTATTTCTGGCTTTCTCTCTTGTCTTCTCTCTGGATGTTTCTCTTTCTATTTCTTTTATTTGGTTTCTTCCTTTTTTAAATTTCTAGCTATCTTTCTTGCCTCACATAGGTATTCACAAAGGAATAAAATGTGTTAAGATGTTTTGACAGGCGCAGAGAGGCATGAGATGCAAATGCAAAACCAAGACAGAGTGAACAGGGGTTATATTAATTGAATCCATATTTCCAAGGTAATGTCTCAAATCAGCTTTCATTGCTCATGACATCTGTGTTCTACATATGCTTGGCAGAGTTGAGAGAATTAAATCGGAAATGTAGGTGTGCTTGGTTCTAATTTCATCCCTGCTGAGTTCAGCATGGTTTAGTGGAAAGACTGCCATATTGGGAGCTGGGAGGCCGGGGTTCTCATCCCAACGTGGCTCCTAGCTCTGACTCACGGAGTGACCTTGAGCAGCTTGCTTCCACATTTGACAGTTTCTACCGTGTTAAAAAAAAGGAGGTACTTTTTTTTGTGAGGGTAGAAGACTGCATGAAAATCTTTGAAAAAATATAAATTGCGATACAGTTCAAGCTATGATTATTTGCTCTGTATCTTTCCCTGTGAAATTGGAATAATAACACAAGGGCAAGTCTGTTTGGATCATATCAAACATCCAAAACATATTTTGCTGGAAATAGGCCTCCAAAGGCCCGCAGGACCTGGCAGCTGTTGGGACGGTTTTTGAGTGGCTGCTTTAACCTCCGGCACCAGGCAGCTGCAGGGCTTGTCCTGCTGCCCGAGGGCCATGGGGCCCTGAGGCCTGGCCCTCTGAAATATACCTGAGGACAGCCAGTCCTCAGGTGGTTGCAGGAAGTTGATAGGGGGTAAAGGAGGGTCTTCGTTTAAGGCCCTGATGGTAAAACCTCAAATGTTTCTTAAACTCTGGGAGATGAACTTGGTCAAGAGAGTGTCCCTCAGTGGCTCTGCAGCAGCTCATGCTCTCTGCCTTCCCAGGAGAGAGGACACTTGAATCAAGGTTCTATCTGTAGATTCCTTTTAGTTTCTCTACTAAGGGGACTATAAAGACTTTTGTACCAGCAAACCAACATAAAGGGTGTTTCCAAAGAGAGGATTGTCCCGTGTAGTAGAAGGATAATGAGGAAGAAATGGGAAAGGGCTACTGTGAACGAGTATGAAAAGGTGGAGATTTCCAGGCAGAGTAAGAAGCTACTCACACTTTTCCTGTGCTCTCCCCTCTCATTTTTACTGTCAAATGAGAGAAAAATACTCTAGAAGCTTCTGTGTTCTCCCAGAGCCCCTGAGATTGGTAGAATAGGGAGTTCTCTGATGTCTGATTACAAATCAGGAAGTAGAGAGACAGGAAGGCTCAGATATGACAATGAGGCCAACATCTTAGACTCCAGCCTGACCCTGCCATGTCAGACCAGAGTCCTGGGTGTGGACCGCACTATGGGCTGGAGGGCAGCGGCAGTGCTGCTCTGCCTGCCCCAGAAAGTCCAGCAGCATTGTTTGTCTCTGAAGTCTTCACCAGGAGGTATAAAGAACAACGTATTAAACATCCCTGCATACCCACTAGCCAGCTTAAGACATAACCTACCACCTAATTTTAAAAAACAAAGCAGAGTCAACAGAGGTTAGATTAACTGAATCCATATTTCCAAGGTAATATCTCAAATCAGCTTTCATTGACTACATCTGTGTCGCACCCGTGCTCAGAGTTGAGGATTATGTATTGAGGAATATGTATCAGAAGTCCCACATGTGTCCCTTCCTCCCCTGCAGAAATCACTGCAGTCCTGAATTTGGGACTTCATTTTCCTGTACTTTGGGCATATGTATCAGTAGGCAATACAGATTATTGTTTCCAGTTTTGAAACTTGAGATAAAGTAGCTTACTCTCTATGCCTTTCTGCAGTGTTCTTCATGTTCACCTTGTCTTCATTTGTACAAGTGAGGGTCAACCCATCTGTCTTTCCTTCTTGGGTGGAGCGGTAGGGATAGAAAGGTTGAGGGAACAGTTTCCAAGGGTGGTGTAGTCAGTCAGCTGCATGTGAAGAATAGTTTTATTTAAGACTCAGTGTGGAATTACTCCTTCTCCACGATAATTTAAAGTTCCCCTCTTTGTAAAACAACTCCTACGGGTGACAGGAGGGAGGCAGAGCGTGGGAGCTGGCAGAGCACTGAGGAGCTGGCAGGGAGGCCTTCATCAGGCGGGGTGCCAGCGTCCGCATTGACAACCACACTTCTTTCCTGTAGTGAAGCCCACCTTTATTGGGACCCAGGTCTTTGAAGACTATGACCTGCAGAAGCTGGTGGACTACATTGACTGGAAGCCTTTCTTTGATGTCTGGCAGCTCCGGGGCAAGTACCCGAATCGAGGCTTTCCCAAGATATTTAACGACAAAACAGTAGGTTAGTGCAGTAAGTCCTTCCTTTCTGCCTCGGATATTCAAGATGTAGGATTGTGACTTTGAAGACAGGAATTGGTGAGGAGCAGTGAATTTGGATTGTGCAGATTATAGCTGCTTTCATATTGCTCACCTGCCCATCTTTTTAATGGTTTTCAGTCTGCTAGATTGGTCCTTATTATATCAACTAAATTTGGTATCTACTTTGTTCTTTTAATAAATGTTTATTGACATCAGTTCCATGCTGGGCACTAGGTATAAATGGAAGACAATATAATCCCTGCCATCTAGTACTGACTAGCTGGCACAGCCAATAGTAATGGGCCCTGCCTGGGCTCCTGTGGGCACAAGAAGAGAAGATAGAGCTCAGACTGAGAGGTCCGGGCAGGCTTCCTGGAAGAGGTGGTGTTTGAACTGTTTTTGAGGACTCAGTGAGAGTTGCTGTGGTGGGGCTATAGATGTGATATGGTGTTGAAGAAAAGGGCATTGCAGGTAGAGGAGGCAGTGTGAGAAGGCACAGGTACATGTGCCTATTTGGGGAACTGCAGGGAGTCCATTTTGCTTGGAGCATTGGGGAGGGAATGGGGATTTGGGGTGATAAACCAGAGAAGTAGGTGGGGTGATAAATTACCACCCCCCACTTCTCACTTCTAGCCTCACCCCAAAACCCACCCACAGAGACACGGAATCCAAATCCAAAGCCATTCATAGGATCAGGTAGTAGCCAGATCAGAGCAACAAGGAGGGGTGGACCCACAGAAGCGTGGGATTAGGGCTGAGAGGAGCCTGAGAAACCAGGCTCTTGCCAGGTTTCCTGGCAGCGGGGGCTGGGTGTGCGTGTTAGGGGCCTGAGACTCAGGAGCTCTCAGGTAGCCAGGAACATGGTCGTGGGCAAGGGGCTTCTCACTGCGCTGCCCCGCAGTCATCACAGGTGAGCTGTCCAGAGGCCGTAGGACAGGCTGCTTACCGTGGGCAGGGCGGCCCAGTCTCACAGACCCAGAAACCGAGAGGGTGTTCTGGGAGCCTGGCCCCCACTGCAGGTCCCGGAGCAGGCCAGCCAGGTGCAGCACTGAAGCCAGTGTGAGGATTTGGCCCACACTTCACTCCTTACCACTGATGTTCCTTGTGCTCATACAATTCCACTGACTTCACAGTGACTCTGGGGGACCTGTCCTGTGCCTTCTGTTCACCGTGCCTTGTATTCTGTAGTGTCCGAGCCTGGGTGCATATAGTAAGGATGTACTGAGCCTGAGTGCATCTGGTAAGGATGTAGCTGTCCTTGTTTAACTCTTCTCAGTACTGTTTAAGGCCCCAAATTTAAGAATCCCTTCAGATGTTGTTATGGTCAAAATATCAGTCGTTATGAATTGTACTGTGGTTGGGATTTAAAGCACCACAGAACACAAGGCACAGGTCATGTCTCCCAGAGGTCACTGTGAAGTCAGTGGAGCTGTATGTGCATGAGGAACGTCAGCGAGTGAGGAATCTGGCCTGCTTTTTCTCGGAGCCACAGCTTTGGCTCTCTGCCTTTTGTCCAATGGAAAATGGAAGTGGCTTGAACTGGGAGAAGGAGACTGTGGGAGCTGCACTTAGCGGGAACCACAAAAGCCTGGCTGTTCTACTTTAGGTCAGCAGCAAACAACAGAAAGCATTTGAGGAAAATAGAGAAGGGTGAGGAGGGAAGGTGACTGAGGAGGGAAGGTGACTGAGGAGGGGTAATGATTTTTAAAAGAAGCATTGTTTGATGGGTATTTTTGGCATCCTTAAGTGAATTCTTAACTGTGTTTTTCTAATAGGTAAAGAGGCCAAAAAGGTCTACGATGATGCCCAAAATATGCTGAACACACTGATAAGTCAAAAGAAACTCCAAGCCAGGGGAGTGGTTGGGTTCTGGCCAGCACAGAGTGTCCAAGACGACATTCACCTGTACGCAGAGGGTGCCGTGCCCCAGGCTGCAGAGCCCATAGCCACCTTCTATGGGTTAAGGCAACAGGTATGGAAGGTCTTGACCAGCCAGCACACTGCTCTCACTTGTGAGTTTAAGCGCTAAGCCGAAGAGCTTTGCATAAATGAGAGTCTGCTCCACCTCCTCCCAAGTGACTAATCACTCACCCAAGCCCAAGGCATCTGTGAGAATGGTGGAGAGAAGGCACCCACATGGGTGTCAGCGGCAGGGCCACTCCGCAGGAGTGAGGCATGTCATGTCGTGTGTGACGGATGGACAAGAACCACTGCTGCTGTCTCAGGTGGTCACATCTCCGTCTTCTCAGCTTCTGAAGGAAGAGAACACTCACTTGTGTAAAAATGCTGGTTAACCTCTATGCAAGTATTGAAATAGACTGTGGCTCCCCATGAAAGGGGAAGACAGGTGGAAACCAACATTTGCAGAATGTATTCCAGGTGCCAGGTGCGTAGTGAGGTGCTGGATGGGTCATCCTTTTAATTTCCACACAGCCGTGTCAGGCAGTTGAAGTTTCTGTTGTACAGAGAAGATGAAGCCTGGTGGAGATTGTGCTGGGCCCCCCACTATAGAGGGGAGAGCCAGCCTGTGCACACCCCCAATGGCTGTTCTTTCACTATGCTGACTGCTTTTCTTTGGAGTGGTGAGAACAGACCCCTTCTCAGCAACTTCTTTCTCATTGCCCCACCTTTGAAAAGGCAGATATCCTATGCATGTCCCTTTTGGTGCTGTAAAAAAGGGTGTCTTAAGAATTGGAACCAGAATTCACCGGAGTCTTTAACAGATTTAATAACTGGCAGTAAATTATTCTTTCTGTATTACTGCCATATTCAGTCATTCAAAAATGATAGTGTTGCCTAGGTACAGTGGCTCACACCTGTAATCCCACCACTTTGAGAAGCCAAGGTGGGAGGATTGCTTGAGCCCAGGAGTTTGAGACCAGCCTGGGCAACATGGCAAGACCCTGCCTCTACAAAAAGAAATTTAAAAATTAGCCATATATTGGGGAGTGCATACCTGTATGCCTGTATTCCCAGCTACTCAGGAAGATGAGGTGGGAGGATCACTTGAGCCCAGGAGTTAAAGGCTGCAGTAAGCCGTGATCTTGCTGCTGTACTCCAACCTGGGCAACAGAGCCAGACCCTGTCTCTGAAAAACAAGCAAACAAAAAACATAGTGGTGCTTTTTAATCCCAGCCGCAATATAGTTCATAATGATCCATATTTTGACCATAACATCTGAAGGGATTCTTAAATTTGGGGCCTTAACTAGTGCCATGAAGAGTTAAAGCTACATCCTTACCATATGCACTCAGGCTTAGTAAATCCCTACTGCATGCACCCAGGCTCAGTCACCACAGAATACAAGGCACTGGGGTTCTAATGTTAATTTCCAGCCCCTCTTTACTAGGGAATTTGTGGCTTTTCTTCTACAAACATAACTATTCAAAAACCTCTGCTCTGCTGTAGTCCAGTCTTTCATCTTTCAAGTCCTATATCCTCTGTGATCTCTTTTTGCTTCTAGTACTGTTCATGTCCAGGCAGTCTGTGACATATTAGGGCATTTAATTGAATGAATACTCAGAGTTCACCTTTTTAATAGCACCTGGAGAGGGGAACTGGGCCAGGCACATATATTACCTACTCAGGTGGCGATTTCTCAGGAGGGGCTTTGCTCTAGTGCACTCTGGAACATTTTGCAGCAGTGCCTTATTACTCTGGGAGTCTGCTCTTCTGAGTAGGCTCTGATTGCTACCAGTAAGTACCATGGGGCTCTGTGATCTGTCTCTCCTGTGGTGCAGGGAAGCTTTGGGTCCCTCTCTGGCTTTTGTTAGCAAAAAATAATTGATAGGCCTAGTATACCTGGAAAACGGCTTCCCCACGCACAGCTGTCCCTGAGCTCTGTGACATTCCTGTGTGCCATTGCCAACACCTCCTCGCCAGCACTTAACGATTTCCTGCCCTGTGTCAGTGAGGCTGAGCTTGCTTCCATGGCTGGCAGCAAGCTGTGAGGTGTCTGAGTTTGGCCACTCATTGATTAATTGATTGGTCCCAAGCAGTACTATATATGTAGGAGCATGGGTTGTGGTATCAGGCCCCTGGCCCTCCCACTGTCTGACCTCAAGCTTCCTATGCCCCTGATTTCTTGTCTGTAAAATGGAACTGGTGATATCACTTACGTCACAAGGTGGTTGAGAGGGTTAAATTAGTAATTCATATAAAGCACCAAGAACAGGCACAAGTAACCACTGAATAAGTATTAGTTATAAGCTATTTACCTTCTTAGCAAATACTTATTGATTTTTAAAATATGTATAAGACCTTATTTGTTAACTTAGTTGCAGGGAAGAGTTGCTCATCAGCTGAGGGTGAAAAATTGGGGAGGATAGGCCCCAGGGCCGTGGAGAGAATCCAGAAGCAAATCCTGCTGAATTCTTGGTTTGGTTCCCAGCCGTCCCTGGTGTCCTCAGCCGCCTCCTGTGTGACCCTCCCACCCTCCCCCCGCCACAACCCCACATGGCAGGCAGCATGTGCCCTGGGCATCGCTGATCCCAACAGTTTGTTGTTTGAGCTGTTTCTGTTGATGCTATGGAGGCTTTTCCATTTATTGGCTCTCTTTCGAGCATGGTGCTGGACTTAATTGAAAACACTTGAGGACAAACTTTTTTTTTTTTTTAGAAAAGCCTGTGATTTCAGCACAGTGCCCGAAGGCATTCGTTAAATGTTTGGTCAGTGTGTGAATGAGTGAGTGAACTGGTGTCTTGACCATTTATGTTATGTTATGTCCTGTATGTTTTTTTTTTTTAAATCTCATTTGTTTATTTAACAAATGTTTATTGAATACTCACTATGTGTCAGACACAATTCCAAGTGCTGGGGATGTAACAGTGGACAGTACAGGCTGCCATCTGGGTGTTGTGAAGCTTATTTTCATTTGAAGATGCCTGATTGCTCTCCATGGTGTGCTGGTGCCACGTTCTTGCTAACGGCACCTCCGCACGCTGCTTGGTTTTAAGGCCGAGAAGGACTCTGCCAGCACGGAGCCGTACTACTGCCTCTCAGACTTCATCGCTCCTCTGCATTCTGGCATCTGTGACTACCTGGGTCTGTTTGCCGTTGCCTGCTTTGGGGTGGACGAGCTGAGCAAGGCCTATGAGGATGACAATGACGACTACAGCAGCATCATGGTCAAGGCGCTGGGGGACCGGCTGGCAGAGGTAAGGCAGAGGCATCACGCCAAGGGGCTGAGGACAGAGGCCAGGCAGTAGGGAACCTGGGGTGGGTGCCTGAACACTGATCAGCTCTTAGAACCAGGGTCTTTTTTTTTTTCTTGAGTTGGATGCTGCTGGCTTTAAGATTACACATATTTTAGTATTATATATCCCCACATGGCCTGTGTACGTTATCTCTGGGGCAGAGCAGAACCTTCGGTGGTGCCATAGTTGGCTGTTGCTCTTTGAGCCTTTACCTCTGCCTTTTCTCTGTTGTCTCTCTCTGGTTATTGTGATATGACACTTTCCTCAGGACCCTAAAAAATTAAAAACAAATTTTTATTTCAGAGTCCCTCATTGTAATGCTGGTGTCATCTATAGATTCTTCATCTTCCTGTGCATGGAATGGGGTGGCCTTGGCCCTGGGAGAGCCTCCCCTTTTTCCTGCAGTGAGCAGTGGGGAGCTCGCAGCTAGATGGTCCCAGCTGCCCTTTCTGTCCAGTGTAGCTTCGGATTAACCTTTAGGGAAATTGTTAAGTTTTGAGGTCTAAAATCCTCAGGTCATTAAGCATGTTACTTCAGAACTCAGGTTGAGGCCGCAATGAGCTGCAGAGCAGCTAATGAAAGTACAGACCAATCGAGAATCCAGCCTGCTCCCTCTTGCCAGATCTTCCCTGGCTGTGGTCCAGATGAGGGAGGTTATCCTCATGGCTGTGATTCAGGGGCGGAGGCTGCACTGATGCCGTGAGCCCCCACCTCTGCCTAAGTACACCTGATGCTCTGGGTCCGAAGGCCTTTGCAGAAGAGCTGCATGAAAGGGTGCGCCGAGAACTGTGGGCCTACTGTGGCAGCGAGCAGCTGGACGTCGCAGACCTGCGCAGGCTGCGGTATGAGGGCATCCGCCCGGCTCCCGGCTACCCTAGCCAGCCTGACCACACGGAGAAGCTCACCATGTGGAGACTCGCGGACATCGAGCAGTCTACGGGTATGAGCCAGGAAGCCGCGGGTTCTTGTCTTCCTTCTTCAGTGGATAGACTCTTATCAACATAATGGCACATATGGTTAAACGTGTTTTTAAAGTGGAAGGGCTTCTAATCACATGGTCCCTTATCCTGTCCTTGTTCACTTGTACCTATTTATTCTGGCATATTACTTCAGCATTACTGATTAGTATTCATACATCATCATTTTTAGATTTATCCATTTAAATGATTTCCTTTTGGCCTACACTAGATGGGAGTTTAGCTTGATTATACCATCCTGTGCCTCTCGTGCCCCAGTTTCCTGTCACAGGCATGCTAATATCTTTAATCCCTCCCTTAGTGACCGACCTCTTCCCTCAGTAATGTCACGTGCCTCATCCTCTTGTCCCCTTGCTTGTGGATGGTTTCCCTGGGTGCTGGTCTTGCAGAGCGCCCAGCCTTCCCTTCACCCCTCTTTTCTCTTTTACACTGTTATTAACATTTGTGCTCTTCTGTAATCCTAATTCTCTATTATGTTTTCCTGTGGATTCTAATAGCTGAACATGAGAAGCTGGCATGTGCCCTTCTGAGACGAAGGCCCAGACACCCGGCCTCAGTGCCCTGTGTCCAGAGCTGAATTGCTCATGGTTCTGTGGCCGCACATTGTCACATCAGTATGCAGGTTCTGGTCATTACTTCAGAGTTCATGTAGTTGAGATGGCCCAGTCTAAGCTCACAGTTTTCAGTGGAATGAATAAAAAGCATGCCATCAAAGCTGATAAAGACATCTAGATTTAAGTGAGAAACCATGATCTGTGTTGAATCTGCTTCAGCAGGAACAACACTAACTCTAGAAGTCATGAGATCTGGATTCAGGTCCTGTTTCTGCCATAAGCTGTCTGGGCAACCTCTGACAAGAGCACTCACCCTTCATGCTGCTCTGTTTCCTTGTCCATAAAATGAGTAGCTTTGAATAGATATCCTTGAGAGGGTCCCTTTGAATTGTCAGATCCCAAGGAAAACTGTGTCTTCTTTTTTCCAGTGTTGTGGGCTCATTCTTCACTGGAGCTCTCAGTCGTCCCTAGTATTAATGGCTGCACAGAGCCTGTGGAGAGCTGTTCGGTTGGTGTTCTCATCTCCAGGGTTAGAGCTCCTGTCTGGCAAGGTCTAGGCTTAGGAGCAAATCAGGGTGCCTGCAATTGATCTCAGATGGCTGGAGGTAGGAGTGTAGAGTCTTTCCCAGGCCTGTCCACCCTGGGTTGCAGTGCCCAGGCTTAGAGGAGATCTGCATGTCCTGAATTTGTTTATTCACCTGGCAGGAATTTGTGAGACTTATCTGATCGCAGCTTTCATGCTGTGTCATGTGTCTACCTAGAAGGCATGAGTTCACTTTGGTTCACTTATTCAACAAGAGTTCATTGAGTGCCTGCCAGCTGCAGGCACTCTGCTAGGCACTGAGTGAGTAAGCATTTTCCTGTGTTGCTCTCTGCAGGCATTAGTTTAACAGAATCGTTAGCAATGGCACCTGCTGCAGCAGTCTCAGGCCTCTACTTCTCCAATCTGAAGTCCAGATATTTTGCTGTGGGGAAGATAAGCAAGGATCAGGTAAGCTAGCTGTTTGATTTTATGTGGCTTCCCTAGATACTTGCCTTATTTGAAATGAAATTCTAGAACCTCTTTCATTTTAAATATGAATGAGAATAAAGTAAGGGGAAAGGATGAAGAAATTTTCTCCAGTTAATGTCTTAATTTTATTTCAACAGAATACCTCTATTCTAGCCCTCACGTCTACATGCAGACAACATACATACACACACACACAGACACACACACACAGCTTCTAAGCATGAGGTGTTTATTACATGTTGTTTTTCTGCCTAGAGAATAAGGCAACTAGGTAGACAGATAAATATCTATCTCCATTTAACTCAGTAGATTGCTATTAAGACAAGAAATGGAAGGTACTTAATGTTTCTTGGCAAATGTTGCAGAAACTTCTATTCCAAAGTCTTATCACGTTGATGTAATAAAATGCTTCTCATCTTTTGCAGGTTGAGGATTATGCTTTGAGGAAGAACATGTCTGTGGCTGAGATTGAGAAATGGCTTGGACCCATTTTGGGATATGATACAGACTAACTTTTTTCTTTTTCTTTTTTTCTTTTTTGCCTTTTTTATTCTTGATGATCCTCAAGGAAATACAACCTAAAGTGCCTTAAAAATAACAACAGAAAGCCTCTGTGCATCTGGCTGACACTGCCCTGCTTCTGGTTTTCAAAGACTATTTGGTGGAACCCTGTAGAGGAGCAGGGTCTTCCTCCAGTGGGTGGAGAACAGGTACTGTTTTTAGGGACCTTAATAAGAGCAGTGACCAGGGTTCCTATGGTTTCCCTGGGCCCTCTGAGATGGTTCTGGACTGAAGATAGAGGTCTTTTGCATTTCAAAGCAAGTCAACTTGCTTTTTTCTGTTTTTACAGTGGAATCTAGGAGGTCACTTAGTCCTCTTTTTTTCCTCTTAGAAGAAAAGCCTGAAACTGAGTTGATGAGAGAAGTGTGATCCTGTGGCGAGATGATACTATGAGAAACGGGGCATTTTAATCTAAGCAGTTACAACACTGTATTCTGACGGGGAAGGAAGCGTAGCTCTGCTCTCCCTTCGGAAGACCTCATTTTCTAAAGGCTGGATTAAATGGCTGCAGAACTCCCTTTGGCAAAAGCCGTGCTCTCGCCGCTTGCTTGTCAGAAACACTCCAGCCATTTGCCCCAGTGTGGTCAAGCAGTCGTGCTCTCTGGGCATTTTTGTCCTCCCATAATTTCACATTTTGGTGCCCCTGAGGGAACATAAAGGAAACGGGGAGAGAAAGTTACTGTTAAGGGTGGTTAACATCTTTTAATTGTTTTCAGGATTGAGCAGGTTCTCGGCTGGGCTCTGATACTCTGTGCAGTTGGACAGGTGGGCAGCATAATGTCACTCATTTCTTACCATCTTCTTCCCCTCCAGTTCTCAATACATTCAATAATGAAGAATGCTGCCACCACTCAAGCAACAAGCCTCAAACTCACCTGTGTCATCTTTTTCTTGGATGATTGTAGTTATCTAAAAAACGTGCTTGCAATTATACACTCATCCTACTTTAGTTAAGATGGTGGTGGAAATATTCAGGAGAAGGTAGCGTTGAGTCCTGATTTGAGATTTGAACGATGAAGACTAAGAAGCAAGGGAGAAGCAAATGAAGAACTGTCTTTGCTCATGAATAGGAATAGTAAAGAATATAAAGGTATCAGATCTCCCCAGATTGATCTATGGATTTAATACCATTTTCAGTGGAAATTTCAACCAAGATTTTATTGAATGAAACAAGCAGGTGTTTAAATTTCTGTGGAATAGCAAAGGACTTGAAATTACCAAATGCTTCTAAATATAAAGGAGGCATTGAGGAGACACACACTATATGATAAAATTGTTTTTGTTTTTTTTGAGATGGAGCTTCGCTCTTGTCACCCAGGCTGGAATGCAGTGGCGCAGTCTCAGCTCAATGCAGCCTCTGCCTCCTGGGTTCAGGCAGTCTCCTGCCTCAGCCTCTCGAGTAGCTGGGATTACGGGTGCACGCCACCATGCCTGGTTAATGTGGTGCAGAGGTAGGCATTATGAGCAGGGAAACAAAATAAGGGCCTAGAAACTCACCCATGCCTATGTTGACCTTTGTGAAATGACCTGGTGGCAGGGTAGGTCAGTGGGGACGGGAAGGACCGCTCCCTAAGTAGTCCCAGAACAATGGCTATTCATGTGGGAAAAAAAGAAATTTGAATTCCTCGCACCCTACCCAGTGATAAGTTCCAAATATGTTAAGGGCTTCAGTACAGAAAGCAAAAATTGTCACTGTTTGGATGAAAAAGGCTTAGCACAGGAAAGAATCTCTTGAGACATAAAGTAGTAATCATAAATGATAAGATGGTTAAGTCAACTCTGTTACAACTAAAAGCTTATATTAAGCAAACACTGACAAAATGAGCCACAACTTGAGAAGACATTTATAATACGAATAATTGACAAAGGATTCATAATCACAAGTATAGAGAATTCCTATTTAAAAAACTCAATAGAAAAATAAGAAGAAACGGCATTTCACACAAGAGGAAATATGTAGGGCTTTTAAATAAATAGAAAGATGTTCTGTAGCATTGCTGACCAGGGAAATATGAATTCGGACCACAATGAGATTCCATTTTACATCCATAAGATTTGCAAAAGTTGGGTCTCAGTACCAGTTGTTAGATCTATAGGGACTTGTGGATGTGTGAACAGGCACCACTGCTTTAAAAAAACGGTTATACCTCACAGACTTGAACATCTGCAGACCTTATGATCTTGCTTCCAACTCCCACCTGTACAACAAACTCTTGCATGTGGCCACTAGGAGGAATGTGTAAGAATGTTCATAGTAATGTATTTATAATACGCAATAACTGGAAAAGGTGAAATGTATGTCTGTCTACAGGAGAATAGGTGAATAATTAGATATGTGTACTCACCCTATCAGATATTATTCAGTAGTGAAAATGAGTGAACTACAGCTATACCTCACAATAAGAATGAATCTCAGAAAATATTAAGGAAAAGAAGCTCAAAACCAAGCAACACCAAAGAATATGTAGTCTAAGCATACATATATCATAAAACTGCATTGTAAAAACATAAGAAGGTAACAATGATAAACCAAAATTTAGCATAATAATTACCACGGAAGGGACAAGAACACATAGGTAGATGCCAAGTTATGCAGCTGTTCTGGCCCCTGGCTGGTGGGCTTACGAGTGTTTATGCTATTAATATATTATGCTTTGTAGCTAATATGTAACAGGTTTATACATATTAAATACGCTCTTAATGTATTAAGTATATTATTAAAAAATAAAGGCAGAGTGGAATGATCATCTAAAATCTGGTATGGTGATTTTGTCAGTAGTGTTTGTATATGTCAAATACAGTTTTTAAGGAAAGGAAGAACATCTTGAGTAAACAGCAGCTAGAAAGGACAGGGGTGGGAGGGTGGTGCCTCTGTGCTGCTGCCAGCAGTTGCCCAGATACCAGGCTTTGAGGAATGAGTGGGTGACTAAGACAGAGGCCAGGGGATGGGAGAAAGGATGAGTTTTGGAAAGATTCAATGTGACCAGACTGAATATGGGCAGTTGTATACTAGACTTTGGAATGTGAAAAGAATGTCTGGAGTTAGAATTGAGAGACTTCAATGTGGAGATGGAGGTCAGCCTACAGTGCAGTGGGATCACCTATGGAGCATATGAAGAGAAGAGAATCTGGAGGAGGAGAAGGACGGGGAGCCAGCAGAGGAGCAGCTGTGGGTTGGAGGAAGCCAGGAGGGAGAGTGAAGTGCCAGGGAAAGCAAGGAAGAGAGTGTGAAGGCATGTCAGCAGAATCCAATGCTGCAAAGAGATCTGGGAATGGGATTGCTGAGGGCCCTTCCCACAGTGAGCCCCTCAAGAGCAGCTTCAGGGGGTCATGGGGCCTCTTGGCAGACTCAGCCGACTGCCAGGTTGAAGATTGAATGGGAGGTGTGGAAGATTTGTTGTCTCATTTAAAGAAGTTCGGAGGGAAAGGTAGGATTGAGAGTGTTTCAGACAGAAAAAGGATTCAATGCTGAGGATAAAGCGCAAGTACAGAGGGTTGCAGATAGTGCAGAAATCTTTTAAAAAAATTATTTTAACCCAACTTCCAGGGAGACTGCATTTCTTCTGCCAGTGAGTAATACCATCAACCTGGGAGTTGTCCCTTGACCCCTCCAGTCTTAGCTCCTGCTGCTGTAACAAAATACCACAAACTGATTGGCTTATAAAGGAGAGACATTTCTTTCTTACAGTTCAGGAGGCTGGAAGTCTAAGATCACGGTGCCATTATGGCTGGGTTCTGGGGAGGGTCCTCTTCTGGGATGCAGTGGCCAACTTCTCATGTTCTCACTGTGAAGGGTAAGCTTGCTGTCTGGCCTCTAATAAGGGCAATAATCCTATTCACGAGGGCTCCACCTTCATGACCTAATTACCTCCCAAAGATGCCCTCTCTAAATAGCACCTTCCTGGGAATTCCATTTTGACATGAATTGTCGGGGGATACATTCAGACCATAACACCTCTCTTTTTCTCAACCTTCACATCCAGTTTGCTCCCAAGCCCTGGTGGCTTTACACACTAGATAGGTCTTAAGCTTATCTCTATGCCTGCCCTGATGTAAGTTCTCATTGTTACTCCTCTGGATTCGTCTGCAACACAGGCTGCCTGGTTGGTTCCGCACCTCCTAGAGCTGTAAGAGGGTGCTCTCTGATTCTTTACACCCCTTCTCAATCCTCTGCTGCCTGAATTACCATCTCCTCATCACCTAGGGTATATCCCTGCTCCTTAGAGGCATGGAAAGCCTTCCATGTCTGACCCTGCCTCCTGCCTCAGAACCCTAGACTGCTGCTGTACCCTGAGGAGGTTATCTGCTCATTGGCCCCCCTGGAGTAACCCCACCCCAATTCCACCCAATTTGGGAAAGCTTTCCAACCCCTTCCCTCCACCACCTCAAAGCTAAGCGAAGTGACCCTTCTTGCCTCTGTACCACCACCATGCACATTTCATACAGCCCTTGCTGAAACGTAATCTAGTTCCCTGTTAGACTTAATGTTCCCTAAAGGCAGGTTTGAGCCTTATTCATCATTCTGTATATGGTGTCTAGAATACTGCTTGCTTTATGATAGGTGCTCAGTAAAGGTTTTCTTGAATGAGTTGAGCAGATCCTCTGGGGACAGGCGTTGGAGAGCACATGGCAAAGCCTCCTAAGGGCAGGGCCGTGCCCCTCCCTTCCTAAGCCCAGAATCCCCAGAGCCTAGCTCAGTGCCTGCCATGAAATGCTTCACTCCATCAAGTGTTGTTAAGTGAGTCGGGGGCAGGGGGACCATGATGTTTACTTTCTCTCAGGAACTCAAAACCCTAGCACCCTTTCTATGGCCACCTTCAGGATTTCATATTAGAAGTGGCCCAAGTGATATTTTCTTTACTGTCCTATGAAGACAGCATATGGGCAGCCCTGCAAAAAAACAAAAAAAACAAAACCCTCAATTCATGGCTTACTTGCTACAAATGAGCTTGTGTTTCTTTCTATATAAGGAAATATATGCTAGTATATGCATTAAAACATCAAGAGGCCGGATGTGATGGCTCACACCTGTAATGCCAGCACTTTGGGAGGCCGAGGCCGGTGAATCACGAGATCAAGAGACCAAGACCATCTTGGACAACATGGTGAAACCTCATCTCTACTAAAAGTAAAAAAATTAGCTGGGTGTGGTGGTGTGTGCCTGTAGTCCCAGGTACTCGGGTGGCTGATGCAGGAGAATCGCTTGAACCCAGGAGGCGGAGGTTGCAGTGAATCAAGATTGCGCCACTGCATTCCAGCCTGGGCAACAGAACAAGACTCTGTCTCAAAAAACAAAAAACCAAAAATGTCAAGAAGAGCTGGGCACAGTGTCCCATGCCTGTAAACTCAGCCACTCAGGAGGCTGAAGTGGGAGGTTGCTTGAGGCCAGGAATTTCAGGCTCCAGGGAGCTGTGATTACACCACTGTACTCTAGCCTGTGCTGAGACCTCATCTCTTGACAAATAAAAATAAAAAGTCCAAGAGGATACACAAGAAATTCTTAAGTGTTTAAGGAATGGGATTATGGGATCAGAGGTGAGGGAACTCATGGTTTGGCTATTTCTCATTCTTTCTGCACTGTTTCAAATTTTTACAAGTGT
The DNA here is from genome assembly GCA_963573385.1 of Cacajao melanocephalus. Classification (NCBI taxonomy): domain Eukaryota; kingdom Metazoa; phylum Chordata; class Mammalia; order Primates; family Pitheciidae; genus Cacajao; species Cacajao melanocephalus. The sequence goes on from CAUYLG010077913.1 coordinate 56,075, forward strand.
ATATGATTGTACTTTTAAAAAGATTAGCTTGGCAACAAATCTCTCCTGAAATGGGTGCTATTTTGAATAGTCTGAGTGAACAGTAAGAATTTAAATGAAGTAACCCCTAAACTCAGCCAGTCCCATTTTTTTTTTAACACTTGGAATATCTAATTCCATTTACACTCCATTCTTCAAATGTAATTTTAGAAGATGTCTTTTGGCTCATCCCTTGGTTTTAAGAATTGTTATACCCTTTGGAGACTCACAAAACAAGCAGTCCCTAAATTCTTGCCTAGGAAAGTGTATTAGAGTAAATGGTTTTTGAGAAGCTTGAGAGTATATATGTTATGATGGAAGAAACAAGAACTAGACAGTCATAAACGCTGTTGATCACAGACAGTCTCTGCCATCTGTAAGGTAAGTATAATATGTATGGTGACCTGCTGAGTGTGAACCTGCAGCAGGTGAGGAAGGAACTGTGAACTCTTACAATCTTGTTTCTTTGTTTCCCAGAGAGAAGCTCAGCAAAGAGAAAAGGACATTTCCTTACAGATTATCTGAAAGAATTTCAGTGCCTACCTTTAATCATATGATGTTGTTTATCTTATTAATAGAAAATAAGAGGTATTTATTTTGTGCATATTTTCAGTAAAATATATAAAATCCAGTTGGTATATAGTGCTAAATATCATTAATTGAAAATATTTTAACCTGATGTGATAGATTGTTGTTGACTTTTTAAAATTCTGTTGAGATGAGCTTGTCAAGAAAATTTGAAGGATTCCAGGGGAAACATCATAGTGTTAAAATGCTTGGTTATTTTTAAGATAATGCAACTCTTTTCAGAAAAGGTAGCAGTTAGCTCCAAGAAATATTTCAGTGGCTGATATAAAGTTTTCCTTCCAATCACCATCAGATTTTTCATTACATTGCTATGGGCAAGTACTAGCATCCAGTTTAAAACCGTTGGGAATGCTGAAGTACAGCAAACTGAGGTGACAGCTTGGTCCTCAGTAGAGCCAGGCCTGCTTCCTGGTCTGTGGGATTCCATTTCTCTCCACTGGGCCTTCAAATTAAATCTTGAGGCCAAGTGTGGTGGCTCATGCCTGTAATCCCAGCACTTTGGGAGGCCGAGGCAGGTGGCTTACCTGAGGCTGGGAGTTTGAGACCAGCCTGACTAACATGGAGAAACCCCATCTCTACTAAAAATACAACATTAGCCGGGCATGGTGGTGCATGCCTGTAATCCCAGGCTGAGGCAGGAGAATCGCTTGAACCCAGGAGGGGGAGATTTTGGTGAGCCAAGATTGCACCATTGCACTCCAGCATGGGCAACAAGAGCAAAACTCCGTATCAATAAATAAATATTGAATAAAGTTAGGGATCAGATATTGATCAGTGGATATATTACCCCCCAACCAAAATAAAAACAAATATTGGTGAGTTACAGATACAAGGAAATGGACACATCCATTAATGTTTTTTAGTCCTGTTTGACATAGAGGTGAGTTTGGGTACAGTTCTCTTTTGCTGTTAGAAACACTGTCAATCAACTGAAAATAATTTAGAAACCTAGTCAGACTTCACACTCCAATTGTGCGTTATTACCAAACAGATCAGATCAAAGTCAAGAGAAAGACACTGTGAAACTTCTCTATTTGTTAAAATTGACCATCAACTGGGAAAAACAGAGAAACAAACCTTTTCCTAAAAGTTAGAGACAGGGAAGCATGGTACCCATTCTATTTGCTAAGGCGTTCAAGGAGAAGTATCATCATATGCAATGGGTAATGTCAGAACTAAAAATCTAGCAATTCTGCCAGGCACATAGTAGGAACTTAAATATTTGTTGAATGGGCAAAGTCATATTAGAGGACTGGATGCCAAGAAGCCAGCTCGTGCCCTCCAGAGATTTTCCAGGCAAGTTCAGAGATATGCTGCCCCCATCTAATTGAAGGAAGCAAACAACTGCACAGAAGCAAATCTGCCTTATCTATCACTGGCCTTTCAAAACCTACAATTCAGTGATGGCTGATATTCATAATGATGACTCATAAGTGTTGCAATATTCCTGCAGTGCCTTCTGAATCATCAAAGACTCATTAAAATTCAGTATCACTTCAGTACTAAGTACATTTTACCATTTGAATTACTGTATTTGAAGGTTGACCACCCAGGTATGATAAATGTGACCCCTATCCTTTAATTGGAATATAGATTGAGCAAAATGCTTCCCTCCCCCTACTATGCCAGATAGCAGAGCATCTGCTGCTGCTATAACCCTGTGGCAAAGGAGCCAAGCCTGACATTGTTTAAGCTAGAGAGAGGGGTGCTGAAGTGAAGAAGACGGTTTATCAGGGTGAATGGAAAGATGCTACGGAATGAGGGAGTGTGTCCTGACAAGGATGTCAGCTCAAGCCCTGGAAGCTGAAGGGGCTGCTGTGTGGCAGAGTTGAGTCACTTAATGCCACTGGCATTGAGGGGGAAGGAAAACGCTAATTTTGGATGGTTTGTATCAGATTAGCAGGAGCATCTGACTTAAGAAAACAGAGTAATTACTGGGTTTTGTCAAGTGAAAAGTGAGGTTTGGTTTTGGATGCCACCTTTACAGTTTTACTTGAAAAGTGAGTAGGGTTGAAGAGAACAGGGGGAAGTTGAGATCTCTGGGAAGAGAGAATGAATTTTCTAAAGGCTTTGTAATATAAGTAGCAAACATTTGTGGGTATATTGTCTGGGATGAGAGAGAGGAAAGGATAGAGTAATGACGACATGACTGCCCCAAAAATGGGGAGAAATGGAAAGGACTTTACCCAACCATTTTCCTACCAACATTAAAGGGATAAAACATGCTTTCTGTAGGGAAAAGGATGTCCCATTCCAGAGGGATAGATGTACCTTTTTTCTAGATGGAGTCTTGCTCTGTCGCCCAGGCTGGAGTACAGTGATGCAATCTTGGCTCATGCAAACTTGGCCTCCTGGGTTCAAGTGATTCTCCTGCCTCGGCCTCCTGACTAGCTGTGATTGATTACAGGTGCCCACCACCACGCCTGGCTAATTTTTGTGTTTTTAGTAGAGACAGGGTTTCACCATGTTGGTCAGGCTGGTCTCAAACTCCTGACCTCAAGTGATCCACCTGCCTCAGCCTCCCAAAGTGCCGGGATTACAGGCATGAACCACTGCGCCAGGCCAACTTCTATTATTTTGTAGAGTTGATTGGTTTCTGGTTACCAAGGCTGTGCTAAGATTTGCAGTGATAGAGGAATAAACATTTACATCTGCCTTTGAAGCTTCTCTTCCAATGAGCTCAAACAGTGGTTATGTTATTAGAGAGAGGAAGTACTGGCTGGACAAACTGCCTCTACTTTTGCCTTAGCTAAGAACACTAAGAGGTGAAATATTTGCTGTAATATGGCATTTGTGCATTCATCAAATATGTATTGAGCTAGATGCTGTGTCAGGGGTGGACATACAATGTTAAGAAAGCAAAATCCCCTGCCCTCATGGACAGCAACATTCTTTGCAGAGTTTGTAGGGAATAGACTCCCTCCAGTACCTTGTGTTGCTCAGGTCTTAAAGTCATCTTCTGCTCTAGATTTAAAAGTAAAAGAGGCATCTCCTGGTCTCTTATGTAATATTTGGAGGAACATTATATTTGCCCATGTCTATTTCATGCCTCTTTCCCAAGATTTTACTGCTGCTTCTACATGCAGCCAACAGTAGGTAGAAAACTTAGAAAACTTTGACCTTTCTTTCAGTTTGCCCCCTTAGGACCTCCAGTTTTAGACTTCGTCAAGCAAGCCTGGTTTCATTTCTTCTTGCTTAGCCTGATAAACCAGTATGCTGTGTACCACTGTTGGGAACACCAGCACAAAGTCCTGGAACAGAACTCTTTCTGAATGTTAATCTCTGCGTTGCTGTGCCAGAATCAGGTAAGAAGGGCGCTTGTGTACTCACAAATGCACACCATTCTGTATGTTAGAAGGAAGGTCTGTGATCAGCTGTGAGCATAAACACAGCTAACTGGATTCCGGGTTGCTTCATGAATGCAGATCCCAGAACAGCTGTCAAGCTTTCCCCTTCCTTATCTCATCAGACCTTTTGGGAACAAAAGTGCCCAGACATCTCCCCCTGGAGATTAACAAGCTGCACTTCAGAGGAGCATTTACTGATAAACATCTGCCTTCCAAAGAGAAACCATTTATTTAACAAGCTGCTCTTTAGAAATTTATAGATGTAGCTTGCCTTCCTGCCATTGCTCTAAACCAATATTCCCTTCTTTGTCCTCTTCTATTTTTCTTTACTAAAAAATTGCTTTTTGGGCATTGATATAATTTCCAAGGAGTCAGTGTTCACACTAACATAAATTTTTTTTTTAAAACCCCAGCTCAGTTTAAAATTACTTTTTTGTTCACTCATAAAGGATATTTATGAGTAAAATCTATAAAGAACCCAGTTTGTCGTATTAAACTGCCAGGCTGTGCCCTCAAATGCCTAGAAAAGAGAAATTCATTTAACCACCAGATCTCCACCAGACTTTATCCTTATCACTCTTTGGTTTTGTGTCTGTTGACCTGCGCCTGGTCACTTGTGTGTGTTTGAGGGTATAGATCATTTTGTAACTTTACTTACATTATACGGTATATGTATTATCTCACAAATTAAATTGTGGGATATTTAAAAGGGCAAGAACTGTCTCTTCCACTTTCTTTGTATGTTTTAGAAGCTCTAAAGAGTTTGAAGAGAGCAGCTGCGATGCGTGTTAACTAATAGTCTGACCTGAAGTGCACAGTTGTGTGAGGAGACTACAAGGTCAGACCTGCCTTTAATCTTTTCAGAAGACCTGTATATGATTAGCTGTAGTGCATAAATAGGGTTCTGTGTTGTTTCATAAATGCCTCTCCTCTCAGGCCTTCAAAAATTACTCACTGGGTGACCGTGGCAGGTTATGTGGCCTGTCTGCAAGGCAGCGTCCTCATCTGTAAAAGACCATAATGCTAGCTGACACTCACCTCATAGGACAGTGCGTGAACTCAATGCCTTAATCCACAGAAGACACTCAGCACAGAGCTTGGCTTAAAAAAAAGTCTGCATTAACTGAAAAGAACAATAATGAAGACCCTTGGGAGATGTTTAATTTTTTCAATTCTTCAAAGCCATGCTTTATAGAAAAAGTGAATGCAACACCTCATCAAAATACCTCATTTGATAGACAATGTGTGTGACTTTCGTTATGAATGCCAGTAGCACAAGAGAAGTGTAGGGACGGGAGACCTGGCTGTGGTGAGACTGGAAATTTTCCAGATTTCCAGTCTCCACTTAGATGTATTCCACTTATATGAGGTACGTAGTCAAATTCACAGAGATGGAAGACAGAATGGTTCTGTAAGCGTTGCAGCAGCTATGGACAACATTGCTGTTACAGAATTGATACCTTACAAACAGATTACTCTGCTCATTAGGATAATTGTACCAGACATGCTGGATAGTTCAATGGAACCCATCCCATACCTGGAAAATACCCCAAATGCACTAAATTATACTTGCATGAATGTTTTAGTCCATTTGTGTTGCTATAAAGGAACACCTGAGGTTGGGTAGTTTATAAAGAAAGAGGTTGATTTGGCTCATGGTTCTGCAGGTTGCACCACCACGCCTGGCTAATTTTTGTATTTTTAGTAGAGACTGGGTTTCACCATGTTGGCCAGGCTGGTCTCGAACTCCTGACCTCAAGTGATCCGCCTGCCTCAGCCTCTCAAAGTGCTGGAATTACAGACGGGAGTCATCACACCTGGCCCACCTTGAGTATTTATTATGTCTATGTGTTGGTGACATTTCCAGTCCTCTCTTCGAGATACTTTGAAATATACAATACATTGATGTTAACTATAGCCACTCTACTCTGCAAGTGTGGCTTATTTGTTCTATCTAACTGTATATTTGTACCCACTAACTAACCTCTCTTTATCCAAACCCCTCCAACCCTCACACCCTTCCCAGCCTCTGGTATCTATCATTCTGTTCTCTGTCTCCGTGAGATCAATTGTTTAGGCTCCCACATAAGTGAGAACAATATATATGTATATTTTTAACTCATTTTTCCCATTCAGTTTTATATCAGTCTTCAAAATGTTTTAAGTACCTATAGAACAGTCTATTTTAAACATGTACTGTAATTTATGTAACCCTTTTTCTTTTTGGTAGAACATTAGGGCATTTCCAGTTTTTCAGCATTGTAGGTTACAATAGTGTGAGTATAATTGAACACTAACCCTTTATTCATATGTCTGAGAATTTTCTAAGAATGAATTACTCAAAGCAGCATTACATTTAAAACCATTGGTATGCTTAAGCAGATTGCTTTCCAAAAGGGTGTTCCAATCAGCAGGCAGTGAGAGTGCTGAATAGCACATCTTTTTAACATACTTGTAAAGGTGCAGGTGCAGAGTATCTCCAGAATCAGATGAGAACACTTGTGAACTTGAAGGACCACAGTAGCAGAATCCACTTGCTTATTTGAGAACGAATAGCCTCATTTTTCTTTTCTTTTTTTTTTTTTTTTTTTTTTTTTGAGACAGAGTTACTATGTCGCCCAGGCTGGAGTATAGTGGAGCAGTCTTGGCTCACGATGACCTCCCCGTCCTGGGTTCAAGCGATTTTTCTGCCTCAGCCTCCTGAGTAGCTGGGACTACAGGCTCCCACCACCACACCCAGCTAATTTTTATATTTTTAATGGAGGTGGGCTTTCACCATATTGGTCAGGCTGGTCTTGAACTCCTGACCTCAGGTGATCTGCCCACCTCTGCCTCCCAAAGTGCTGGGATTACAGGCATGACCCACCATGCCTGGCCTCAATTATCTTTAAAATCAACAATCCTATATTGAAAAATGAGGCCAGGCACAGTAGCTCACGCCTGTAATCCCAGGACTTTGGGAGTGGGAGGCCGAGCTGGGTGGATCACCTGAGGTCAGGTGTTTAAGACCAGTCTGACCAACACATGGTGAAACCCCATGTGTTTTTGTATTTGTAAAAACACACACACACACACACAAAATGTATTTGTAAAAATACAAAATTAGCTGGGCATGGTGGTATGCAAATGTAATCCCTGTTACTTTGGAGGCTAAGGCAGGAGAATCGCTTGAATCTAGGAGGCAGAGGTTGCAGTGAGCCGAGGTTGGGCCACTGCACTCCAGCCTGGGCAACAAGGTGAGACTCTGTTGAGAGAAAGAAAGAGAAAGAGAGAAAGAGAAGGAAGGAAGGAAGGAAGGGAGAGAGGGAGGGAGGGAGGAAGGAAAAAGTTAGTCTGGTGGAGTTTCATCTGTTGAGATTTTGTGGGCTTTGGTTAAAGGTGTGACCTTCAAGGCATTTCTTTCTTTCAGGCGTACCAGAGGTGAGATCAGCAGACCACAAAGATAGTATAAATTAGAACTGCAAAATACAGGAGGAAAATGATTCATGGTTAGAATTCTCAGAGTAGTATTGGTTTTAAAGATAATGTAACCTTGAGGACAAGATGAGACCAGAAAGCTTTCTTGTCACATCTCTTTGCCAGTGGGTGGATGTTATTCTTTATCTACCCTTTTACTGAAGTGTAAGCCTTTGAGGGTGCTGGTACAGAAAATGAACACTCTATCTTCCTGCTGTAGATCCAAGGCTTTATGTCCTGTCCTTACATGGCCATTAAAATACTAGACCCTCGGTGATCAAGACCAGCAAAATTTATCAGGGCAATCTGAACCGCATTTCTGTTTCATTTCTCGCTTTGCCCCTAGAGATTTCTCTTACTTTCTTGCAGGTTTAGTTATACATTTAAAAGGATTTTTATTATATCATTTCGAAGTGTTTTTTGGGAAGAGGGTTCTCTGTTAATTAATTTGCTATATTGCCAAAAACGGAAGTCAGCCCTCTAAATTCCATGATTTTGTGACTGTTAACCACTTTTCTCCCATTTAGCTAATTTGGATATTTATCTTATTTCATTGTAACTAATTGGATGTTCTGAGTACATGATGTGTTGGAAGTATCCTCAGTTCTCTTGGAGGCATAGTAATAAGAAATTGCAGAGGTGAACTAAAAAAACCTAAAAGCCAATGGCTATAAGTTTGATATTTGCATGTTGTAGCTGACCCTAGCATGGAGATATTCAGTTGTCCTCCCTTTAGTGTTTCAGCCTATGCCACGATACAGACCATTAAGGTCACTTGTATTGCTTTACTAGGCAAGTATATCTACCATATTGTGAAAGGTTAAACTTAAATGGCAATATTATATGTCAGCAAAAGTTAAATCGGTGTACTAACAAGACTCCAGTTCTATCTAATGCCTAACATTGGGGAAGGTCTGACTGTCCCTTGGACTGGATATGGTCTTGGGTTTCTTAGATACTGGAGGTTGAGGTACCTTATTTACTATCTCACAGTTCTGGAAGCTAGACAGCTACTATTAAGTTATCAGTAGGGTTGGTTTCTTCTGAGACCTCTCTCCTGGGCTTGCAGATGGCCATCTTCTCCCTGTGTCCCAACATGGCCTTCCCTCTGTGTATTTCTGTGTACTAATCTCCTTTACTTGTAAGGATACCATTCGGATTGGATTAGAATCCAGTCATATAACTTTATTTTACCTTAATTATCTAAAGACTTATCTCCAAATACAGTCACATTCTGAGGCACTAGGTGGTAGGACTTCAATATTTGAATTTGAGGGACACAGTTCACCCTCAGGCATGTAAAAGATGCTCTGCTAATAGCCTTATGAATTATCAAATCATTAGTTTTTTATTTTTATTTTTTAAGATAAGTGATTGTGCTTCTTTCTAGAGCTATTATAGTAGTTCATACTGGCTTAACTTTATTTTTCTCTCCCATTAATTTTCTAATTTAATAAAAGTTAAAACCATCTGTTATGAAAAATTTCACACAAAATAAAAGTTAAAACCATCTATTATGAAAAATTTCAAACTTACACAAAAATAGAGTAAATAGTGTAATGAATCCAGTGTCCTCACTGCCTAGTATGGGTCGAATTGTATTTCCCCAAAATTCATACGTTGAAGTCCTAACCCCCAGCACCTCAGAATGTGACTGTATTTACAGATAGAGTCTTCAGGTAATTAAGGTAAAAGGAGGTCACATGAGTGGACCCTAATCCAATCTGACCGGTATCCTTATAAGAAGAGGAGATTAGGACACAGACACACACACACAGAGAAAAATCACGTGGGGACATAAGAAGATAGCCATCCACAAGCTAAGGAGAGGAGCCTCATAAGAAACCAATGCTGCTAACACCTTACTGTCAGTTACGTAGCCTCTGGAACTGTGAGACAGTAAATTCTGTTTTATAAACCACAGAAGACACATATTGCATGACTATTTTTTTTTAAGTCCAGAATAGGCAAATCTGTAGTGATAGAACGTAGATTAGTGATTGCCTAGGGCTTATACATTGGAGGTAATTGGAAAGTGACTGCCAGTGAGTGTCAGGTTTCATTTTGGGGTAAAAAAAATGTTTGAAAATGGACTGTTGTGGTTGCCCAACTCTATAAACATATTACAAAATATTGCACTATACACATTAAATGTGTGCATTGTATGATATGAATTATACTCCAGTAAACCTGTTTTTAAAGACTCAAAAAATGAAAGAATGACTAAAAAATTTCCAAGTTTGATGAAAATTACTAAGCTACATATCCAAGAATCTCAAAAAACCTGAAGCAGAAGAAAGAATAAGAACATGACCCCAAAACACAACATAATCATATTGCTTAAATTTGGGTCCTTTGGAATTAAAAGAAAAGAGAGAGAGAGAAAGTATTGATAAGAAGAAAGCAGCTAGAGGGAGTTGGGGAAGGACATTGTTTACAGAAGGATGACAACAGATTTCTTCTCAGAAAACAATGTAAACCAGAAGACAATGGAACCACGCTTTTAAAGTTTAGGTGTTCCTTGAGTTATGATGGGGTTATTTTCCAAAAAACTCATCATAAATGGAAAATATCATGTTTAAAATGCACTTTGAACTTATGATATTTTCAATTTATGATGTGTTTATCCAGACATAATCCCATCATTAGTTGAGGAATGTACTGAATGTGTTTCACTTTACACCCTCATAAAATAAAAAAATCATAAGTCAAACAATTATAAGTCAGGGAAAATCTGTACTGCAAGAAAAGCACTGTCAACCTAGATATCTTTGTCTAGTGAAAATATCTTTCTGAAATAAAGATGAAATAAAGACTTTTCATACCAGCAAAAGTGGAAAGAAATCATCATGAGATGGCCTGCATGATAAGAAATGCTGAAGAAAGCCTTTCAGGTAGAAGAAAATGATACCAGATGCATATCTGGATCTCCACGAAGGAACAAAAAATACTGGGAATGAGAACTATCCTATGTGGGCAAATACAAAAGTTTTAAAAATTATTTAAATCTCTTTAAAGTGTTTCTTGATCTGTTTTTATTCCCTGACAAAGCATTTTTAGACATTTTTCCACTAACCAAATTCTCCCCACCTCCTGCATAACATTTTAACACCACAGATGTACCATGTATTTGTTTATGTTCCATGGCCTTTTGGGGAACTATAAGCCATTGTGATATTGAACATTTTTTTGAGTCTCTAAGAACTTTTTTTTTTTTTTTTTGCCCCTTGGTGGGTAGGAGTGGGCATTATAACCCCACTGAGAGTGCAGTCTTTAAAGAAGAATTGGTTGTTTAAAGAGAAAATCACAAATTATTGTGGGCTTTATGACATATGTGGAAGTAAATTATATGGCAACAATAGCACAAAGCTGAGATAAGAAGAATTGAAGTATGTTCTTATACTATTTGTGAAGTGATGTAATATCACTTGAAGGTAGACTGTGATAACATAAGATGAATAGTATAAATCCTAAAGCAAACACTAAAATAACGCAAGAAGGAGGTATAGCTTATATGATAATAAAGGGGGTAAAGTTAAATAATAAAAAATCCTCAATCCAAAAGAAGGAATAAAAAAGAGTAAAGGGAGCAAAGAACAGATGGGACATAGAGAAAATGAGTAGCTATATGGCAGATTTAAATCTAATCATATCAATAATTACATTAAATATAAGTGGTGTAAACACCCCAATTCAAATGCAGAGATTGTCAGATTGGACAAAAGAACAATATCTAACCATATGCTGCCAACAAGGAACCCAATTTAAGTATAAGAAACAGCTTAGTTAAAACAAACAAATCATTATTGCCATCTATCAAGAATCCCCCTCTTATTTATTTATTTATTGAGACGGGGTCTTTCTCTGTCACCCAGGCTGGAATGCAGTGGCACAATCTTGGCTCACTGCAACCTCTGCCTCCTGTGTTCAAGCAATTCTCCTGCCTCAGCCTCCCGAGTAGCTGGGATTACAGGAGCACACCACCACGCCTGGCTAATTTTTTGTATTTTTAGTGTAGACAGGGTTTTACCATGTTGGCCAGGCTTGTTTCAAACTCCTGACCTCAGGTGATCCACCTGCCTAAGCCTCCCAAAGTGCCAGGATTACAGGCATTAGCCACCGTGCCCAGCCTATTCTTATTTTTAAATCTTGTACTATGTATATCTTTCTGAGCTTCATCAAGTCCTTTCTGGAATGAGGCAAGATTTATGAGTGATGCTTGGGATGAAACATAACAGCTTTAAACACTTATTTTAGAAAGGAATAAAGGCTAAATGTCAATATGAAAAAATGAAGTAAGATAAAATAGATTAAATCAAAAGAATATAAGAGAGAAATCAAAAATAAGAGTAAACACTAATTTTTTAAAAAACAACACATCCTAGAACGAAGCTCAAATTTGGTCTTTAAAAGAGACTGATAAAGTAGTTAAATATCTGGTGAGGTTGGTAAAGAAAAAATAGTAATATTGAGGTGAGAAAAAGGGATATAACTACAGATACAACCACAATTAAAAGAAAATAACATAAACAGCTTTGTGGTGATAAATTTGGAAACTTAGACAAAATCGATAAATTCTTAGAAAAATATGACCTATAGGGAAACTGTATCAAAAACAGAAATAGTAAGACTGGCTGGCTCGGCCGGGCACGGTGTCTCACACGTGTAATTCCAGCACTTTGGGAGGCCAAGGCAGGCGGATCATGAGGTCATGAGATCAAGACCATCCTGGCTAACATGGTGAAACCCCGTCTTTACTAAAAATTCAAAAAATTAGCTGGGCATGGTGGCATGTGTCTGTAGTTCTAGCTACTTGGGAGGCTGAGGCAGAAGAATTGCTTGACTCCGGAAGGCAGAGGTTGCAGTGAGCCGAGATTGCGCCACCGCACTCCAGCCTGGTGACAAAGCGAGACTCTGTCTAAAAAAAAAAGGCTGACTGGCTCACTATATAAAAGGAAAATAAATTGAAGTAGTAGTTAAAATTTTTTACCCAAGTAATATACCATGCCCAGATGATTTTTACAGGCAACTTCTAAAAAGCTTTCAAGGAACACATTATTCCAATCTTAGAAATACTTTTCTAGAGCATGATAAAAGATCAGATATTCTCCAACTCATTCTATTAGCTTAATTTAATCCCGATGGCAAAATCAGGCAAGCCCAGCAGAAGAAAAGAAAAAATCTAATTGCAACTTTAGTAGCAAAGATGAAATTCTAAACAAGTGATAGAAAATAGAATCCAGTTATAAATGTAATAAAAGATACTGTATCATAATCAACCTAGATTTATTCCACTAATGAAAGAATAGTTTAATATTAGTGTGATGGCTGATGCTGTCAACTTTATTGGATTGAAAGATACCAAGTATTGATCCTGGGTGTGTCTTTGAGGGTGTTGCCAAAGGAGATAACATTTGAGTCAGTGGGCTGGGAAAGGCAGACCTGCCCTCAGTCTGGGTGGGCACCATCTGATCAGCTGTCAGCGTAGCTAGAATATAAGCAGGCAGAAAAATGTGCAAAGAGAGACTGGCCTAGCCTCCCAGACTACGTCTTTCTCCCGTGCTGGATGCTTCCTGCCCTCGAACTCCAAGTTCTTCAGTTTTGGAACTCGGACTGGGTTTCCTTTCTCCTCAGCCTGCAGGTGGCCTGTTGTGGGAACTTGTGATACTGTGAGTTAATACTCCTTAATAAGCTCCCCTTTTATATCTATTCCATTAATTCTGTCCTTGTAGAAAGCCCCTAATAATACAATTAGGAAAACATACCCCCCCGACACACACACACACACACCCCTTTATAAAATTAAGAGATGAAAGGAGAAAATCATATCGTATCATAGATCATATCAATAGATACAGAAAAATTATTTAGTAATGCTTTTTAATGATACAAATATAGAAAACTAAGAATATTGAAGAATATCCTGGATCTGATAAAAGCTGTCTATTAAAAAGTCACCTAAAACATCAGTCTTTTATTTTTTCAGATTCAGGAGGTACATGTGCGAGCTTGTTAATATTGTGTGGTGCTGAGGTTGAGCTTCTCCTGATCCTGCCACCCAAATAATGAACATAGTACCTGACAGGTAGTTCTTCAACCCTTGCTCGTTCCCTCCCTCCCCTCTTTTGGAGTCCTTAGTGTCTGTTGTTCCCATCTTGCACAAAACACCCATCTTAATGAAAAACCTCATGAGCATTCTCATTAAAAGAAAAGTCAAAAAGAAAGAAAAAGAAAAGTCAAGTTACTTAAACATTGGGTTGGTCCTATTCAGTGCAATTAGACAAGAAAAATATTTGAGCCATAACTTATGCTTCTGGCTAGGACAAATTAGGTTACAGTGAACTGAAGTTTCCATAAAAAAAACGACTAGAAAGATTATGTTTTTGAAGATTAATTTTTAAAAAATCATCTGTTGTTTCCACTGAAAGCAACACAAGATGCCTGAGGCAAACGGGACCTATCACTATGATCCCTAGAGAAGAGCCCCACAGTGAGGGATGCCAACGTGATGCCAACTTTTTTCCCTCCCACTATTTGCCAGTTGTTGGTCATCGGAGGGGGGAAGATGAGATTCTGGGCAGAAGGCCTAGGCAGAAAGCTGCTGCTAAGAAGAGAGATGCCCGCTGAAATGTTGGCAATCTTACAGGACTAGAAAGACAGAAATCGGAGTTTAAGGCTAAAATGTCTTTGGAATTTGGAGTGGAAGGGAGCGAAAATCCTGGTCACAAAAGAGGCACAGCACATTTGTGCCCAACAAACTCCTGTTTGTTTTTTTAGAGATTTGTTGACTTTTTGAATTCTTGAACTGTTCTTGAAAACTTTTCTTCCATCTCACGTGCTGGGGAGGCCAGAGTTGGAATTTAAGACGCACTAAGGGAGAAGGGGTTCAGTCAGCACTCCAGAACCTCAGCTGAGACTCCTGGCGGCTATACCCTACATGTGGGGAAAATGAGAGGTAGATGGAAACTGAAAAAAAAAAAAAGCAAACCAGTCCCTGATTAGTTATAACTTTATCTCCCTACCAGAAAATAGGACTAGCCCTCTCTGGAAGAAGATAACATTTTCCAGAACCTCATACACAAACAAAAATTACCAAGGATACTCATAAAGAGGAGGAAAAAGGACAACGTAAACAGACATACAGGACACCTACTTATTGGAGTTAACAGATGGATGTTGAAATCTTTATTATTCTTATATTCAAGAGAATGAATGACAAAGAGGAGAATTCCACTGGAGAACCAGTTAACCAAGGCTATATGGGTTCATTGAAAGATTTTCCCAAGTATGAATAAAGCCACTATAAATAGTCTTGCACAAGTCTCTTTGTGAATACATTTTTATTTTTTAGGTAAATGCCTAGCAGAGAAATTGCTGGGTCATACATAGGGTAGGAGTATTATAACCTTATAAGAAACTGTCAAAATGGTTGTACCCATTTATATTCCCATAGACTTTATTCATAATAACCAGCCCTGAGGGAAAAAAAAATAAAGTTCATGAAAAGAATGAAATCCTGGCCATGCGTGGTGGCTCATGCCTATAATCACAGCATTCTGGGAGTCCAAGGCAGGAGGATCACTTGACCCCAGGAGTTCAAGACCAGCCTGTGCAACATAGTGAGATACTGTCTCTACAATTTTTTTTTAATAGCAGGGTGTGGTGACACACACCTGTGGTCCCAGCTGCATGGAAGGCTGAGGTGCAGGATTGCTTGAGTGGAGGAGGTCAAGGCTACAGTGGTTTATGATCACACCACGGCACTCCATCCTGGGTGACAGAGCAAGACCCAGTCTCACAAGGAAAAAGAAGGAAGTCCTGTCATTCAGGACAACATGGATGAAACTTCAGGGCACTGTGCTAAGTGAAATAAACCAGTTATAGAAAGACAAATACTGCATTGTCTCACTTAGATGTGTGATATGATCTGGCTCTGTGTTCCCACCCAAATCTCATCTTGAATTGTAATTCCCACGTGTTGGGGGAGGGACCTCTTGGGGGGTGATTGAATCGTGGGGGCAGTTCCCCTGTGCTGTTCTCATGATAGTGAGTGAGTTCTCATGAAATCTGATGGTTTTGTGAGGGGCTTTTCCCCACTTCGATCTGTACTTTTCTCCATCTTGCCGCCATGTGAAGAAAGACATGCTTGCTTCCCCTTCTGCCATGATTGTAAGTTTTCTGAGGCCCAGCCCTGGGGAACTGTGAGTGAATTAAACCTCATTCCCATATAAATTACCCAGTCTTGGGTATTTCTTCATAGCAGCATGAGAATGGACTAGTACAATATGGAATCTAAAATAGTCAAGTACTTAGAAGCAGAGAGTAGCATGGTGGTGGCCAGAGGCTGCAGGGAGAGGGAAATGGGGAGTTTTTCGACAGGTGGAGCTCCAGTTAAGCCGCAGGACTGTGCGCAGGAGATCTGCTATATAATGTAATCACCATAGGTAACAATACTACATTGTACACTTAAAAGTTTGTTAAGAGGGTAGATCAAAAATTTGTTAAGAAGACAGATCTCATGGCAAGTGTTCTTACCACAAAAACAAAAACAAAACCAATGTCCATCGACAGGAAATGGGTAAACAATTCATGGAATATTCATACACTGGAATACTATTCAGCATAACAGGAATGAACTACTGGTAGAGATCCAGCAGTGCGAACAAATGTCAAACTCACTCTGTTGGGCAGAAGAGCTCAAATGTAGAAGAACACATAATTTCATGCTTTCATTTATATGAAGTGCAAGAATAGGCTGAAGTCAAGTCAGATGCTGTGGCTTATGCCTGGAATCTCAGCACATTGGGAGGCCAACACAGGGGAATCCCTTGGGGCCAGGAGTTCAAGACCAGCCAGAGCAACATAGTGAGACCCTATCTCTACAAAAATTTTAAAAATAGCCAAGCATGGTGCTGTGTGCCTGTAATTCTAGCTACTCAGGAGGCTGAGGCAGAAGGATTGCTTGAGCCCAGGAGTTCAAGGCTGCAGTGAGCCATGATTGTGCCACTACACTCCAACCTGGTGACAGAGCTAGACCCTGTCTCTGAGAAAAAAAAAAAAAAAAGTAGAATAGGCTGAAGTATTCTACAGTGATAGACTTCAGAACGGTTATCTGTGGGAGTGAGGACTGACTGGAAGAGGACATAGAGTGATTTGTGGGATAATAGAAATGTCCCATGTATCTTGGTTGCAGCAATAATTCTATGAGGTATATATTTATCAAACCTCAATTGCACACCTAAGATATCTGCATTGCACTGTATGCAAATTTAACCTCAAGAAGAAGAATAATTTCAAAACCATTGAACTCTAGTTAATAGGTTTTCTTTTCTCAGTGGTTTGGCTTAGCAATTCCAAAACTATTATAGCTATTTCTCACTGTTGGAGAAAGTAGTTACAAACATGGAAAGGAGAAAAGACCATTGCCAAGCCAGTGTTCTCTATTTTTTAAATCCGAATTTATTTAAAAAATTCTAGAATTTGGAGACATTTTGGATAAATAGGAATTTGTTGTAGAATAGATTAGAACCTTGATACTTACATCTTTGACATGTCGGTTCTCACTTAGCATTAATTTCAAGACCGTATCCTAGGTGTCTAATAGATTTTTGCTTTACTTTGGAGTTTCCAAAGAATGCCTTTTAGAAATCCTTTCCTATAAAAAGAAAACAGTGGTTTTTCAAAACACGTACATAGAACAAGAGGACTTCCCTGTCAAAATAGGCAGGGTCCTCGGCGAGACCTAAATTGTCTGCTGTTTCCAGTTTAAGCCTCTTAGCTGCGTTTCTGTTTCTATAGAGCAAGAGCAGATCCCAGAAAAGTAATTTTTCTTCTTTTGTTAAAACTTTTTTATCTGGCAGAAAATGGTAACTCATCAAACCTGCAGCAGAAGGCAACTTTTCAAGTCTCAGTCAATTTGATCAACATTAAACATCCATCAAATGAAGGATCGGGAGTGATAACCTTAAAAAAATCCTGCTAGGCTACTGGTTATTGATTCTCTGTTCAGCCTGATGGATGAAGATGTGAAGGCAACAAGCGAAAGTGCAGACCTGGCTGCCGGCCGCCTCCGTGCCATGCTCGGCAGGACTTGTGCTGAAAAGCACCATTGTTGGTTTTACCAAAAACGCAGTGCCGTCATCACCATCAATCAGAATGTCATCCTAGCTGGAGAGCTGCTCCTCCTGGCCTTTCCTTGGGATTTTCAGAAAAGCTCAGAAAACAATTTACAATAAAACTTAATTACTTTTAGCCTGGCAGTTTGTGATCCACTATGATTGGAACTATTTTAAGGATGATGTTTGCGATTTATGCTAAGAAGAAAACACTGGGTGTGATAGCAGTGTGAAGGAGCTTGTAGGAAGGGCTTACTTTGTTTTAGAGATTAAGTTCTTTTTGAGGGCTTTAGAAGCATTGATTCATATTAGAATAATAAATGTGCTAATTACAGTTGAATCCTTTCAACTCATTAAGCCAGTACCACAAGGCCTATCGTTAGCCATGCAACATGAGTGGTTAAGAATGATTATAGGTGGTGTCCGAGAACTCCAATAGTCAATCAGCTGGTGCATGGCAGGGCTAGCCTTGAATAACATCAGAAAGTAATAGATCTTTCCGGCACATCCTTCTCCCTAAATCCCGCCCCTAGCCCCGTAAGTGTTCAGTGCCCTTAGGTTTTCTGCCTCTTAACATCTTTTGAGAGGTTTCCCTTGTCAGTTGCCTTAAGAAGGATCAAGTTAATGAGCTGTGCTTTATAATGGCACTTACACCATCCTGTTATAATAATTTATTTAGGTTTCTCTCCCTACTAGACTGTAAATTCTAGTCAATAAATTTTTATTGAATTAAATAATGTATAATTAAAGAATGCTATAAATAATACTATTTTATCTAATTCAAAGTCATTAAAATTTAATAAGCTAGATTGGAAGTTCCTGGTAGACAAAGAGTAAGTATTATTTAAGTTGCAGCCCTGGGGAATAAGACAGTGTCTGGCACAAAATGGCCACTTAATGAATAGTAATGAAACAATGGTGACAAATCTCTTAACTGCAAAGGAGCAATCTCTATGGGAGAATTATTTTTTTTTAAGAGATGGAGTCTTGCCCTGTTACCTAGACTGGACTTGAACTCCTGAGCTCAAGTGATCTTCTCACCTCAGCCTCCTAATTAGCTGGGACTACAGGCGCATGCCACTGCACCTTTACAAGAGAATTCTGACCTTAGAGGAGGGTAGACTATTGGGGGGGAATCTTTCCAGTTGCCCCAGGGTTGTGGCCTCTCACTGGGAGCTCCAAAAGGAGAAACACTCATGTGAGTGACCCCCTTTAACCCAGACCCAGCAGAGCCATAGCAAATAGCTGGCTGACAGTAGTGAGTCTCCTGTCACTGGAAGTGTCCAGAGAAAGTCAGGTTGCGTTAAAGTTGCTGGATCAGGGTCCCTCTTTGAGTGGATTATATGAGCTCCGTGGTTCTGTGGATGGAGCACTTATTTACTCCATCATTCACAGAGTGACAAAAGTGAACTGCCGCTGTTATCTATCCATGGCTCAGCATTACCAAAGAAGCAATGAGAATATTTTCCAATGCAGAGCGTGAAATGCTTGTCGCAGCTAGCTGGAATGCTCAAGCACACAAATCAATTTCCATGTTAATTAGTATCAGCTCTACACCCTGAAAATGGAAAGAGCCACAGAACCAAAGTTACATAAGTAACTTCCAGCTGCAGCCTGTGTCACCTGAAAATCCTTTCAGGAACTCTGTTCTGAGGACATCTTTCCTGTCTGAGAAACTGTGATCAAACAGATTCAGGTAAACAATTAAGAAAATATTTCAAAACCTCTCTTCCTGTGAGAGGATGTAATTTGGCTGCATGTTGTATATTTACTTGAGTTGATTGAAGGAGGAAAAAAGAAACTCATCTGGTACCATGCGAATTCAGCTCATCAAACATCCAAAGGGTATCATATTTTTACAAAACAGTCCAGCTGATTTACAGTGTTGGCTTAGGAAAAAATACTATTTCACCTTCATCCCTAAGTTAAAGGTTTGTTTTGAAAATGGAAAGAAACTCAAGATTCACTCATGCTTCTGTCCAGCACTGACACAGAAGCAGTGGAAAAAAGAGAGGAAGAGGTGATGAAGGTACATTAAAAGAAGTGATGCTGATCATGGGGGTGCACTGGGGAAGAGAGTCTGCTTCCCTTTTTCTCAACCCTCTCTCGGCTTTTTACAGCTTCATCCTCTGCCAGTAGGGACAACATCTTCCTCTAAGCCTTTTGAAGTAGGAGGTTTGAGCAAAGGATGACTTAGGCACACATCTGAAGGATTCTGGGGAGTGGTGTGTGTGTGCACTGAGAATAACCATGTAAAATCTAAGGATTTTCCAAGTTCTAACATTTTTATTTCATCAGAGAGAGAAGATTTTCTTAAACAACTGTGAGGACACCATAGAAGGTGATATGGTCAGTCTGTGTCCTGACCCAAATCTCATCTTGATTTAATTCTCACATGTTGTGGGAGGGACCCAGTGGGAGATAACTGAATCATGGGGGCGGTTCCCCCCTGCTGTTCTGTGGTAGTGGGTGTCTCATGAGATCTGTTGGTTTTATAAGTGGTTTCTGCTTTGGCTTGGCTCTCATTCTTTTGTGTCGGTCACTATGTAAGACGTGCCTTTCACCTTCCACCATGATTGTGAAGCCTTCCCAGCCACGTGGAACTGTGAGTCCATTAAATTTCTTTTTTCTTTATAAATTACCCAGTCTCGGGTAATTCATTATCTGTCTGCTTTACTATAGAGGCAGGTCCATGAGGCAAGGACTGTTCTGTTAATATCTATGCCTTCAACACCTAATGTCCAGTGCATAATCAGAGTTCAGTAATGTTTGTGGAATGAATATATCAGTGAATGACTGTAATATGTACCTGTTTGCTCCCCTCCCCTCAGTTTTTGTGTCTGAACCTCCTTCCCTACCCTACACAGTGCCTACCACTTGGGAAGCTCCAAAAGGCCCTGAAAGAAAAGCACCTGTTCTCTTACCTGCTCCTTTTATCTTCCAGCTACTGAGAGATTCACTTTTCACTCTCTAGTAGTTACTCCAGGACTACTTAAGTAATGATCATGTCATGACCCATGTTAGGTCATGCCTTTATTCACATAAAATGGGTATGAATGATGGGTATACAGTTTGTAAACAAAAAAAAAAATTCAAAACCCTTTGAACATCTGAACTGAGCCCTCCTCTTGGCCAAGGACATCCCAAAGTGAACCTGAAAAACTAGTTTGGGCCATAATGGGAAGTGGGGATCCGTCCTGTCCCTTAACCATTGACATCAACACACTAAGACTGGTAGAATAAACTCTTCAGGTCTGATAAAAAGCATTAAAATCTGTTCTCCCTGAAGCTGGCTACCTGGAGGCTTCATCTGCATGATTAAACCTTGGTCTCCACAACCCCTTCTGATAACCCAGGCATTCCCTTCTGTTGGCTCCACGTCTTTAGATAATAACTCAACCAACTGTCAGAAAGTTTTTAAATCTGCCTATGACCTGGAAGTCCCTGCTTCCAGTTGTCCTGCCTTTTTGAATGGAACCAATATATATCTTACATGTATTGGTTGATGACTTTTGTCTCCCTAAAATATATAGAACCAAGTCATAGGCTTTGGGCGTATGTTGTCAGCACCTCCTGAGGCTGTGTCATGGGCATGTCTTTGACCTTGGCAAAATAAACTCCCAAATCAATTGACATATCTTGAGAGATCTCAGATACTTTTTGGTTTACAAGTCCTTGGAGCTCCTTCCAGGAAAACATCGTTATTAATAGTTGTGATTCTTAAGCTGCTTAAGATGGGAAGCCATCTGTAAGTCCTGCTGTTTACTTTGGTTTCATGCCTAAATAACTGTTATGTTTGCTTGTTTACAATCAAAAACTCACCTCCTGAACATGAAGAGGCTTAAGGCTAATGGCCTTTTTTGTTTCTTTTTTGTTAAGCCAGAGTCTCATTCTGTCTCCCAGGCTGGAGTGCAGTGGTGCGATCTAAGCTCACTGCAGCCTCCACCTCCTGGGTTCAAGAGATTCTCCTGCCTCAGTCTCCCGAGTAGCTGGGATTACAGGCATGCACCACCACGCCCAGCTAATTTTTTGTATTTTTAGTAGAGATGAGGGTTCCACCATGTTGGTCAGGCTGGTCTTGAACTCCTGGCCTCAAGTGATCCACCCACCTTGGGCTCCCAAAGTGCTGGGATTACAGGCATGAGCCACCACGCTCAGCTGGGCTAATGGCCTTTCCTCCTGCTATGATGGAGACTTCCTCCTCCGAAATGGAAGATGTGCCAGCCCTATGGAACAGAGCCAAGATGAAAAGGGCCACCTTCTCCCCACCAGTGAACCCTCAGTCGGCTCTCACTTCACCCTCAGCTCACCCTCCACTAGCCCTGCACAGCTCTGCTCACTTAGCAGTTTCTATGTGACAGCTCTTCATTTTGCCTGAGCATCTAAGGTGGCTGACAGAGTAGGTAATGCTTTTGTTTATTGAGGATGTGGTGTCAGGATCACCCAGCTGCTATTGCCTTTAATTAGCACTCCTCCAGGCTGTGAAACTTCATTACCTGAAGCTAGTGACAGCACGAAGTCGTGAGAATCTTTGGAACCCATCCAGTCTAGTCTAGAAAACACCAGAGGAGCCATGATGACCATCCGTAAGGGGTTTCTGAAGTTGTTTCTTGAGATAGTGACCCTGGTGGTGAATGGTCCCACTTCTAATTCCTCCACCAACCCACAGTCCTGTGATAATGCAGCACTTTGCATATACACCGTAGAATTTAAACATAATACAACTTGGTGGCCTGGAAACAGTTACCTTGATGTCTGAATTGGTTTAAGGTTTTGTCTGATCTGATCGTTTGGTTGCGCCCAGTTCCTCTTGACCAGTACTGCTTGGTCTCCCGATGCATGTTCTCCTCTTAGCCCCCTTCCCTCCCTAAGGTGGTATATGGAGCAGGGGTGAGGCTTATACACATCTTTTGTGGTAGGGAATAGCTGTGATGCTTAAAGGGGGTCTGGTCTTTAAGCCAGAGGGGTGAGATCTCTGGTCTACCTGGGACCTTCTCACCCTGCTAGCATTTGCAGTGTTAGCCTGTGGCTATGTAACTTGTGAACTGGTTTCTGTACCTGGCTAGAGCCCCGCCTGCTGGGACTAGATCCCTTCTGAAGTCTAGCTGTGACTCTCACTGGTCTGACAGGAACATCCATTATAGCCCTACAAATCCACCTCTTCCCTGCTGATATGACCTCTGGGCAGCCACTTCTCTGCAGACTCCATCAGTCACTGGGGTCTTGCAAATACTCCACTGGAAGTGAAGAGGGCTCAGCTGAGTTCACCTGACCATCCTGTGTAGCCCAGGTGAGTCTGAGGTGATGGCATCCCAGGCTGGTATGGGAAAGCCTATGAGGACGGGAGGAACATCACCCTTTTCCCACAAGCCCTCAGAGTAGAAAGGAGGGCTTTTCTTTTAGCTTCCTTCGGTCGTTTTGTTAGTTTCCTGTGGCTGAACAAATACTACTAACTGGGTATCCTGGACAACAGAAATGTACTGTCTCACAGTTCTGGAGGCTGGAAGTCCAAGATGAAAGTGTCTGCAGAGTTGGTTCTTTCTAAGGGCTCTAAGGGAAAGATCTGTTCCAGGCCTCTTTCGTTGGCTTGTAGATCTTCATGTTCATGTGGCGTGCTCCTAGATGGCTGGCTGTGTCCAAATCTCACCTTTTTGTAACAACACCAGTCATGTGGATTAGGGACCACCCTCATGACCTCATTTTAACCTGATTACCTCTTTAAGGCCCTGTCTCCAAAGGAGTTCACATTCCGAGGTATTGGAGGTTAGGACTTCAACCTATGAATTTTGGGTAGACAGAATTCAACCCATGACAGTTAAATTCCACTTCTCTCATACAACTCAGGTTGTAGAGTTATCCCCACCATGTAGCTGTCATGAGCAAATGGGTTACCTTCTCTTCATTATGGAGATAACTCTGTAACCAGAATCATCCAGGCTTGATGGCTGATATGCCTGGAAGAGGAGAGGTATTTAGAAAATCCTTTATTAAAGCTGCAGCCTAGTTGCAAGACCATTGCCTCTGTACTTAATCCTACGATATAGGTCAAAATCTGAATAAAAATTAAGTCTTTCTCTTTGCATTTTTTTCTGTGACAGTCTTCCCCCAATCAACACCCCCTTCCCTCAACTGGTGTCTGCCCCCAGGCAAATGGTTGCTCACAACCAGCTATGAAAAAGTCATGAAATTAGAAAGGCAAAACACAGAGTTATCTCACCCTTTCAAATATCCCCATTACAACCAATTGATGGGTAAAGTCAGTAACCTTTGGAGGGAAGAAACAATCTTGTTACTCTTCTATTTGCCAAGCTGATTTTTAGTCAATTGCTTGTTGAAACCCAAGGATCCTGTTTTCCAGTGGTATTAGTCATCGAGAGAATCTGGTATCCAGAGTGGAGACAGATCAATCTGAATTTAGGAAAAACACTTCTAATTCAAGAAAGGAATAGATTCAGGAAGCTAAGGAAGTAAGAGCAGCATACAACTGAGAAATAAAATTCTAAGCCCCACATGGACTGAACAGACTGCCTCTTGGCCTAAGGTACCCGAGAGAAACCTTGGAAGTGGAATTCCCAGCTATGATGGAATGGGAGATTAGACCAGCTTTGTTATATGCTCTTCCTCCCTAGCTGCCATTAGGCTTTCTTCCCTAAGGGCTAAACAGAAACTAGCCCTTTCAAAAGACTCCACGAATGACTTCAACCATGACTGCTGCCCCTCTTTTCTGTAGTTTCAACACGAGAACCAACCAGCATTCCTTCCTGTTAAGAGACCACCACCCACAGAGTGGTTCTGGCCAGTCTATGGAGGATGTGCAGCAAGAGTTTCCATGTCCTCTGCCTCACCTTTTGACATCAGAAGGCTGAAAACCCCACCCTTGGATCATGTTAATGTTGCCATTTTTTCAACATGGGTCCCATGGAGAGGCGTGAAGCTCAATTGTGCATGTGTGTGTTTCTCCTTTCATAAATATTCATGACTGCTCCTATAGCTTATGGAATGTATGCATTTGGCCACTCTATTCAGCATCAATCCCTGTCTTATTCTTCTGATCCCTGAGGTGCCTGTTTTCGGCTTCTGGCCAGAGGTTATACTTCCGAGGCCATGAGAATGGCCATCCTGTAGGCTGCAACACTTTATGAGAAATAAAGCTCTCCTTTCTAAATTTATGAACCTCTTCATTCTTCAGTTGATGTGATAAAATGTTGAAAGCAAATATAGGCTAAAGGTGAGTGGTTGGAAGTCTTTCTGCATCATTTTCTCCCCCACCTTCCCCTTGTTCCTCAATTCTTTTTCTCTCCCTGCCCCATCTCTCTCTCTCTCTCTCTCTCTCTCTCTCTCTCTCTTCTTCAGATGGAATCATGCTCTGTCTTCCAGGGTGGACTGCAGTGGTGTGATCTCAGCTCACTACAACCTCCGCCTCCCGGCTTCAAGCAATTCTTCTGCCTCAGCCTCCTGAGTAGTTGGGATTACAGGTGTGTGCCATCATGCCCAGCTAATTTTTGTATTTTCGGTAGAGACAGGGTTTCACCATGTTGATGAGGCTGCTCTCGAACTCCTGACCTCATGATCTGCCCACCTTGGCCTCCCAAAGTGTTGGGATTACAGGCGTGAGCCACTGTGCCTGGCCCCCATCTCTCTTTTTAATTTTTCTTCTGCAGATCTTGCCTTCAGACCCTGGAACTATTAGTACTTAGATGAATTATGTATGAGCTAAAGGGATTTTAGGCATTGATGCAGAGATCTAACATTCCCATTGTTTTATGTTTCCATGTTTATTTTAAAAACAACATTGCGCCATTGAAAGAAAACTTACTCATATTTCTATTATTCGAATACAAGCAGATTCATTTTTCTAGAATGCCCTTTTGGCAGGCCCATAGACATAAATGTTTCCGTGAAATTGTAAGCATGGTACACATACCAGTGATATTTTCTAACTCCTTTACCCGACATTATATCACAGTTGTTTTCCATGCAACGACATTATTGATGCAATCGTTTTTAATATTTGCATGCTGTCACAACACACTGGTTTCTCATAATTTGTATTTATGTTTTATTTTTTTGAGACAGGGTCTCACTCTGTCACCCAGGCTAGAGTGCAGTGGAGTGATCACAACCACCTCAGTCTTCCGAATAGCTGGGACTACAGGCACTCGCCACCATGCCAAGCTAATTATTGATTTATTGTAGAGACGAGGTTGCCCAGGCTGGTCTCAAACTCTTGGGCTCAAGTAATCCTCCTGCCTCAGCTTCCCAAAGTACTGGGATTACAGGCATGAGCTACTCTGTGCCCGGCCTTCTTAATTTCTTAAGCCTTTTCTCACGTGTATGTGGCACAATTAGTATCTAGTTTTTAAGTTTAACCACAAATAATTGAACATTTCGCTCTTTTTTGTGTTGAATTGTTGTCTTAGGGCACACTCCTTGAAATGGTATTCCAGCGTCAATAATTAGGAACACTTCCATGGTTTTTGACATGTATACGTAACATTTCATGGAAAAGTATTTCAAATGAAAATTTCTGAGTTTTTCAAATGAAATGCTATATACATAAAATTGTATCACGTTGTTGGTTTTAAAATTTGCGATTGCTGGGTGTGGTGACTCATGCCTGTAATCCCAGCACTTTGGGAGGATCAGGCAGCTGGAGACCAGCCTGATCAACATGGTGAAACCCCGACTCTACTAAAAATACAAAAAAATTAGTCAGGCATGGTGGCATATGCCTGTAATCCTAGCTCCTTGGGAGGCTGAGGCAGGAGAATTGATTGAACCTGGGAGACGGAGGTTGCAGTGAGCCAAGATCACACCACTGCATGCCATCCTGAGAGACAAGAGCGAAACTCTGTCTCAAAAAAAAAAAAAAAGAAAAATTTGAGATTGACAATTCTGTATTATATTTGCACAATATAAATTTATACTTCTGAGTACAGGCACACCAAATGGATCAGTCTTCTCCTGAGTAGTGAGTATATTCTTGGCTTTGGAGAGCTACACTACTGTGCCTGAGGGCAGGAGTTCTCTTCCCTTTGTGTCCCCAGGACACGCTCAGCATGCAGAGAATACTAACAAACGCATCTAGCTGGATTCTGCCACATGAGGTGCAGCAGAGGAGGAGAGGGAGTGTCTCTAGTGTACTGATGTCTTTTTCCGGAATATTTCTGTGGGTGGAAGGAGTAGGAAGTGTTGTCGAGGCCTGAGAAACAGGACCCAGCTGCTTCTCAAAGCTCTCGAAGGAGATGGGAGTTCTCGTGGGTTGCTGTCTATCCTCTTTCAGGTGAAGCCACGGTTTAACTATCTTGCTAATGGAATTCTCAGGAGGAGCAGAGATTTGATTTTCTCACTGGAACCTGCTGCCAGCTCTCAGATACTTTCAACAGCTGGCAGGGCTGACGACAAATGTGTCCAGAGACAAAGGGATTTGACAGAGGAGGAAGAGGAACATGGCTCGCCCCTTCCCTCCCTTTCTTCCTCCGTTTCTTCTTTCCTTTCTCTCTTCCTTTTTCACTTTTCCTTTTCCTTTGTAAAGCATTTTAAAAACCCCAGAACATTTTCCTTCAAGCGAAGAGCCAAATGTATGCAGCACATTTCAGAACAAAAGGTGCTTCCCTACAAGAAGCCATGGGAGATTCGAGATTCTAGATCCTTCCCCACAGCTGTGTTCTGGGAGCTCCCTTCTCTCTCCTAAGCCTTTTACCAGCTAAGATTAAATTAACATGGCAGCCAGTACGGAGGCCAATAAATGATGAAAGGCAGGAGCTCAGACTCAGCATGACACCTGCTTTCTAATGAACCGTGGAAGGAGAATAATAATGTTCTTGTTGAAGTGATAGGTGATGAAGCTGGGTTTGGATCTGTTAAAGAAGTGATTGTTTTACCCGAGAAGTAGCTCCAGGGATGGGGATAACTATATACCCTGTGTAGACCGGAAGCCATATTGAAATAAGATTAGCAAAGTGAAGACGAAAATCTCTCAATAATGGCTGTCATGATGCATGTCAGGCCTTATATCTTGTGCTCATTAACTCTCATCTTCACAGTTTGTTGAGGCATCTCACAAGGATCCCTAGGCACAAGCTGCGCTATCTTCCTGTCCACACTGAATCCATAGAAATAACAGAAAATATATTTTGAAAAATACGTATTTGTATCTCAAAACAAGAAGGAGAACTTGTGGTGATGTGGAAACTTGAGAAATCTCCAGGAGAAATTAAAAGGAAGCCTCAGGTGCCAGGCCTGTACTTTAGAAAGCTGGCATCTCACACACACACGTACACATACACATTGATCAGAGGACACCTGGGTGCCTGGGTCCTGCGATCCAGTGCTCAGCTCTGGCACAAGGAGACCTGTAGTCTGAACATCTGCCCTTGAGACTAACACGGCTCAGGCCCCAGGGAATTACTCTACAGCTTTGCCCACTGTCTTCTCTTCCATTCTCCTCCCCAGGCCAAGCAGTGACAATCAGGGTCCTTGTCTCTAAATAGGAACGGTAAGTGTGGGAGCCTGGGATGGAGAGAACAGAGCCCCAGGTGAATAGCAACACCCCTGTGAACATGGAGGCACCTGGGTGCCTTATCCAATAGTCCAGACCTTCCCCTACTACCACTAAAATTGGAGCAGGTTGGGGCAGTGGTGAACAAGCTCTCCTTCTCCTGAGTGAACTGAGGGGCCTTGACCACAGGAGTGAGAATGCAACTGCGAATCACCACATGCTTGAGAAAAGCCCCACAAAAGGAGATAACAAACCAAGTTTACACCTAAGGACACAAAGTTAATTGAACCATCAGAACAGGATTGTTGCAAAGCAAACTTAAAATTCACAAAGAAATAAAGGAGGGTGTTATATCCATAAAGTAAGAATAGGTGGTTATGAAACAAGAACATGTGGCTTTGAAAATAGACCGTTTGGTTATCTTGGAAACAGAAAATACAACTTTGCAATAGCAACAGATCCTTCATTGGCAAAGCTGGAAGTCAGAACAGGCAGGAGGAATAGTTTTCAAGTTCTGAGAAAAAAAAATGTGAATGCAATTCTATATCTAGCCGAATGATCATTTAAGAGTGGGGATGAAGTAAAGACATTTTCAGTCACACAAGATCTTTAGAAGATTCTCTTACATAGACTCTACCTGAAAAATAACCAAAGAATGTGTTCCAGTTAGAAGATACAAGAATGCAAGAGCAAGAAGCATTATACGACGTATAATAGTGAGAAAAAGTAAGCAAAATATGTTCTTTGTTTAAAAAAGCTGTTCATTACAAATGTGAACTGTCATGTAATCTGTACATGTTACAGATATACACAGTTGTAAAGCTGGAGGAAGTGGGTGTTGGAAAGTCTGTGTATCTGAGGGACATAAAAAGTATGTTCCTGGCTTGCATTAAGAGAAACTATATCAAGCTGAACCATATGAACTTATCATTTTTATAAACTAAAAAATGGTCTAATATCAGCAATTTCACATGGGCATATAGATAAAAAATGACTACAAAGATGTCCATGAAAAGAAGAGAAATAGAATGCCTAACATTCAAATAAATTGAGGGGAACAAAATGGGTGATTTAATCAGTTGTTTTGGATTGGAACCTTGGTCTAGTCCTGACTCCCAGGTTACTTCAGAACAAAAAGGACAAAAACACCAAACCACAAAACAAAGAGCTAGAGAACAGAACAAAGATCCTGCCATCACCCCTCCCTTCTCCTCAGTCCCTCACTCTTGCTGAGGGTTACTTCTTTGGCACTGCGCACCTCACCGAGGGACCCATGCTGGATGCTAGAAGTTCCTCGCTGGCAAACAGAAATTTATGAAGCGTACAGATTGAGTCAAGTTATAGCCCCTGGGGCAAGCTGATCATTCTCTCTAACCTCTAAGGACCTCTGCATTCTCTCCCCTCTGCTCTCCAATGGGCATGGCCTTACTCCATTTGGGCTGCTAAAACAAAAATACCTTAGGCTGGATAAATTATAAACAACAGAAATTTGTTGCTCACAGCTCTGGAGTCTGGGGAGTTCAAGATCAGAACGCCGGCAGATTCTCTGCATCCTAGATGGTGACTTGTTCCTCACGTGGTAGGAGGGGCTGGGGAGCTCCCTCCAGCCTTTTTTCTAAGGGCACTAGTTCCATTCATATGAGCTCCACCCTTGTGACCGCGACGAAGTTACCTCTCAAAGGTCCCACCCCTTAATACCCCTTAATACTTTGCCGGTTAGCATTTCAACATATAGATTCAGGGGGTGGGGCACATACATTCAGATCACAGGAGTGCAGAAGCTTGAATTTGTGTTAGGGATAAAATGGAATCTTTGGGTAAGATCCCCACCGCCCAATCAAAAGGGCAGAGCTTCTGGAGCGGGGAATCAAAGGGCTGTCAACCCTCAGTCATTGTACTTTTGGGCAGCTTCATATCACAGCCAGTGCTCTGAACAGGTAGGGACAGGCTCTGACTTGTGGGGAAGAGGCCCTTGAGCCCCCACACCCCACCCCAACCAAGGAGGCCAAAAGGAGGTCAGCATGGGGTCTGTGGATACCACCGAGGGGGCTTCTACTCCAGACCTATAGGGCTTACCCCCTGTGAGTTACTTCAGAATCAAGTGTGTGTGTGTGTGTGTTTTAATAAGTTGGGGAATCAGTTCAAGAAATTGTGGAGACCTGAAAGTCTGAAATTTGCAGGACAGGCTGACTAGAGACCCAGGAGAGTTGATGTGGTGGCTCAGATCTGAAGGCCGCGTGGAGGCAGAATTCCTTCTTCCTCAGGGAACTTTAGTCTTTTTCTCTTAAGATCTTCAACGGATTGGATGAGGACCACCAACATTATGGAGAATAATCTGATTTACTCAAAGTCTACTGACTTGAATATTAATCTCATATAAAAAATACTTTCACAGCAATATCTAGACTGGTGTTTGACCAAACACTTGGGTACTGTGGCCTAGCCTAGTTGACACACAAAATTAACCATGACTCCATGATTCTTTTCAGGGGATTTTGTTCAGTGTTTAAGGGGAGAAGGCAGCCATGGACCTCCCACATGCCTCATGACGGCAGAGCTGCAGCAAACAGGAGGATGAGAGTCAAGGGTTCTGAGTCTTGCTGTCTGTCTCTTATGAGAATACCAACTGTGCATGACTTTGTCTGAAATAATATGGTAAATGTTCTTCAACTCCAGGAGTTCAAGACCAGCCTGGGCAAAAAAGTGAGACCCTGCCTCTACCAACAATACAAAAATAGCCAGGCATGGTGGTGCATGTCTGTAGTTCCAGCTACTGGGGAGGCTGAAGTGGGAGGATCTCTTGAGCCCTGGAGTATGAGGTTGCAACGAGCTATGATTGTGCCACTGCACTCCTGCCTGGGTGACAGAGCAAGACCCTGTCTCTAAAAACAACAACAAAATGAGCTATGATTGTGCCACTGCACTCCTGCCTGGGTGACAGAGCAAGACCTTGTCAAAACAACAACAACAAAAACCAAAACACAAAAACACTCAGTCTATGGTGTTTTTGTTATGGCCACTTGAGCTGTCCGAGAAATGTGGAGACGGGTGGACGTGACTCTGCATGCCAGCCCTACCATTTGTTAACCAGTTGACCTTGAATCTCTTGAAGAATGAGTTCTTGAAAATAATTTGTGAGGTTTTAGGAGACCGTGTGGGCAGTCCCTGGCACATAAAAAGCAACTCAAAAGCACTGGTTTCCTCCACTTGTGTGTAAGGCAGCTAGGAGGATTTTCAGGGCCCGAGAGTGGGTACATGAAAATTACTTGGCTGTATAAAAAAAAGGAGAACAACAGATGATGTAAATACTGATATTTTGGAATGAGTAAAACTGCTTTGGATACCTTCCTTCTGGGCTATCCTAAATTTCACAGGAAACATGTCACACTAGGATGTGTCTATATCAGACGGTACAACGCTTCTGAAGGGAGACTCCTGGGATTATCGACGAGTATTGCCTGTAACTTGCAGTGTGGCCTTGGGTAAGTCATTTTCCCCTTTGTGGACAGCTATTAAGGGGATTGGGCCGCTATCTTTAATTTCCTCCTAGGTGTAATATTTCACGGTTCTACATACCAGTGTTTGTATACTAAGGGTATTCAACTAGGTGTGCTATTTTATACTTGACATCAAGCGGTGTTAAGTGCTGCAACGTGATGTTACTCAGCGACAGGCCTGTATAGTTTACAGCTAGAACAGTAGTCATTTCCGAGAGCAGATGCCTGGTCTTTAATGAATTTTTCCTCTTACTACTCTTTTTGTGTGTATGTGAATTGGTGTGTCCCTTCTCCCCTTACCTACTTGCATAATCAGAGTCTAAATTCTGTTGACACAAGTTAGGTGGTCTGGATTATTCAGAAATTTCAGCTTATTTTGGAAGTTCTGAATTCTATAATTAACTTTTTTGGATCTTGCAGAAAAATCTTTTCCACTCCCCTGGAGAAACCCTTTCAGTGCTTTAGTTTTGAATTAAAATAATAAATTCAACATTATGAGGAAGTTTTTCCCCATGGAGTCTATCGTGGATCTAATCTTATTTTGTAAAAGCTTAAAAGTCATCAGAACTTGTTTGTGATATCCCCTCTTCTGAAGCAGCCCAGGACTCAGCCCTGCCACCCCCATGACTTGGGGAAGTGCTGTCTGTCACGTCCAGGTTGGGTTGTGCTGTCTGAGAGAAAGATGAGGTATGAGGGTCCACTGGTTTGCAGGGGCAACTCCACCACTAGGCTCCTGCCACCCATATGCTGTGCTTCAAAGACACCATCCCCAGCCAACAAAAGGATGAGGATGGGCAGTTACATCTACAGGCAAACGACGCGTAGACTCACAGTTGGATCCCCTTTTTTTCTCTCCTAAATTCCATTCTCTCTAAGAATACTGAACTTGTATTCAGAACACCTAACTTCCTATTTGGACCCTGCTACCACTAACTGTGTGACGTTCAGCATGTCACTCAACTTCTGTAGACTTAGTTTTCTCATACTCAAAAGAGAACCATGGACTAAACTGAGAATGGCAAATACAAGACCTGCACATTATCAGCTGCCCAGCCTGCAAGGGCCAGACATCACTAATCAATTGTAGCACTCCCAGCACTTGAGAAAGCCATTATTAATCAATTGAGGTCGGCACATAAAATGGCAACTGTCATTCCTGCATGAAATGACCTCTAAGGTCTCCTTCAGGTTGAATTATCGGAAAGTGGCATAGGTTGCCAGGGGCCAGAATCTCCTCTACCTAGAATTAGGAAAGTCCTACTGGAAGGCAGAGGAATAGGTAAAATGAACTTAAAATTTCTATGATCATTTAGCAACTGAACTCAACTAAGCCAACATTTATTAAACATCTATGATCAAAGCTCTCTGCTAGTGAAGCTGGAATGCAAAGATAATGACCATCCTTTATCTCAAGGAACTAAAAATTGCATAGAAGAAGCAGGCAGAATGGCCCACATGTAAATAGCAATACATAAGCAACACATGGGAGCCCAGATGCTAGAAATAATTTTTTCCCTGTTCTAAATGCTTCAAGAAAATAAAACAAAACTCATTTTGTCCTCTCAACAACCACATGAGGAGGTAATTGTATTATCCCCATTTTTCAGGATGAGAAAACTGAGTCCCCATGAGGTTAAAAAATTTCCCCAAACTCACACAACTAGTTTAATAGCAAAATCAGGACAAAAACTGAGGACTTAGGCTCCAACAAAGGGTTCCCAGGGGGTTAAGGTAAGTGTCACAGTAGGTAAACATCTGACTTGGAAAATCAGAATGATTTTAATAGGCAAGAAAAGGAGCAGGACCTTCCAGGCCAAGGAGTCCTGGGAGGGCCTGATGTGCCGTGGGCCTTGAAGAACACTGTCAGAGCTGATTGCAAGCTCGTGTTCTGTTTATAAATATTCCCTAGCAGGTAGCAGCATCCCTGGCTGTAGCAGATGCTCAATCAATGTGGATTCATACATGCTGTTTGGATGAACTCTAAGGTGCGTGTAGTGGGTGATGAGGTTGGAGAGTAAATTTGGAGACAGATTTTGCAAGACTCAGAATGCGACAATTATGAACAGCAACTTGGGATTCCCATTCTTGTGGAATTCTTAGAAGACCTGTGATGCAACTGGCCTTATGCAAGGATGATGATTCTGGCATTAATGTGATTGATGGATCAGAGAGGCAACAGCCTGGATGAGGGCAGATGGGGCAGGAGGCTGGCAGAGTTGTCTGGGGCTGAGGAGACCAAAAGATCCTGAACAAGGACAGTGTCTGTAAAACCGAGGGAGAGGTGTGGCAGGTGAGTGACTGAGTGTGGGTGAGCAGGCTCAAGACGATGCCACGGTTTGTAGTCTGGGTGACAGGGAAATGTGACATGCACACACATGCAATGATGAATTCATGACTACACACAGTGCACGCACACATGCACGTGCTCACATGCCCACACTTCTGTGTCTTGGTCTGACACTAAAACTCATTTAGTGGCCAAGTGCAATATGCTTAAAGGCAATGAGATCTGATGCCACAATCTAGTGGCTCATCAAATTTACAAAATAGAAAGCAGAGTTGGCTGAATAGAATCCTCTAGAGTTTGAGTCATTGCAGCAGAGGCCATGCGAGGGCAGGTGGATACACACAGAAGCAAAGGTAGGGGTTAACCTGAACCAGACACTTCTTTCTAGAGTGAGGACCATTGCCTCTGACTTCAGAGTTGTTGATCTTAAGCAGGATGCTTCCAAAGGATCCAGGGAAATATTCTATCTGAGCATGCAGTCAAGGCCAGAAGCAATGACTCTATGAAGACATAAAAATAATGGGATGAACTGCCAGAACCATCAACGTCAGGGGCAGAGAAAAACCTATTAGCTCAGCCAGTTCAGGCCCACTACCACAACTGAGTCTAACAGCTTGTCATCGTGCAAAGCCACCTGGGAACAAGGTCCCCCCTGGGACTGACTTCCTTCTGAAACACATCCTGTTGAGACTATCAGATGGGTACGGAGTGGGGAATCCAGTCCTGCTCTTTTGTTTACTAGCTGTGTCAGTTTGGCAAGTCACAGACTGAAACAAGAAACAGATTACTTCACCTGTAACACAGAAATGTTTAGAAACATTCCTCCTGGGCTGTCATGAGATTCAATGAGACTGTGCAATTAGCGCAGTGGCCAGCACATAGTTAGTGCTCAATAAACGTCAGCTGTGGTCCTCTTGTTAGACTCATTCACAATTTGCATGTGTCTCTATGGATTACATGCTGTAGATCTCAGTCTTCAGGTAGAATTTTTAATCCATCAGGTTTTGAGTTATTTGTAACAGATTCTGGTAGGAATCTTCGAGGTCATTTAGTCTAACCTCCAGAAAGAATCCTGGATGTAATGCCCATGTTTCCATTTGCATTTCTTTTTACCCAAAGCAAAGCCTCTACGTTGGGACGGATATACAACACACATGGAAACCAAACAATTAAGAGCAAGTCCTCATGAGGCGGCAGGTGGGCAGTGTCCAAATCAGCTGCTCTTGGCGAGGTAGGTGGCGGTGGTAAGCACCGGAAGCTCTGTGGGGGCGCAGGTTTCTGAATCACAGGGAGACTTTCCAGTAGCACTCAGGCTGAGAGATGCTCATTACCAACAAGAGCTCGGGAAAGGGAGGGAGAGGGAGAACATGAGGAAGAGGGGGGAGCCAGAAACGGGGAGATGCAGAGGGTGACACGGAGAGTGCAGGGAAAAGAAAGAGAAACAAAGAAGGGAAGAGAGAGGAGACAGGGTGTAGAGAGAGACTTTTTACTCCCGCAGCAGAGGAAGAAATTGCAGTACAGGCATTGAAGATGAGCCGTAATTTCTCAAATTCTAGGATTTTGACCGAACTACACAGCGGCAAATAAGAACAGATATAGCCAGAGCTACAGAGATGCTGTTGATGACAATTCCAGATTTAGCATAAAGCCTTTCACCTGTTCTATTAGGCTCTATTTGCTGGGCTTCCCCTACTGCCAGCTGTGACGAAGGATCCGTTGTTAAAAGTTCAGGTCCTTCCCTGCGGGTAGTCAGAGTGAGTTCAACCTGGAGATGTTAGACCTTCACTCAGCAGATCCCCAGGAGCCCCGAGGAGCACAGAGCAACAGCTTTTCCTTCCTCTCTGTCTGCTAGAATTGGCCAGGGGCCCGAGTTCCTGGCTGCAAGCACTTTCCCTTCCATTTCCCAGCAGGGATGGAGGTCCAGCCCCTAACGCCAGCCTCACTTGCTGGGTCCCTGAAATCCCTGGCCAATTCTGCCAGCCCCTGCTCCCTGTTGTCTTCGTAGCAGTTTTGAACAGAACTTTCTGTCCTCTGACCTCAGCCTTCCGAGGACACTGAGACCCCTTGCTACTGTTACCATGCCTCTGGTCAGATCTTGGTGTCGATGTGGCCCCAAGCATGACTTCAGATGATCTACAGCACTGGGATTCAGCCATGGCCACGGCCAGCCCTGCTTGACCATGAAGCCCCTGTCAGGTTGAACTCCTCCATCCAATTTTGTCCAATTCATCTTTTGTTCACGCCAAAAAATGCCGTCTAATCACATAGTGGGAGCCTGAGAATTCCCTGCAATGTATACAGTGGCCCTGACACAGAAAAGCAATGAGGCCACTCTCAGAACCAATGACCTCATTTGTGGAGTCCAGCACAAAATGTAAATGTGGGGCCCCTGGTTCCAAAAGTACTGAGATTTTCAAGACAGATGAAGCGGAGCATTAAGCCCAGCATGAGGGCCCTGTTCCAGGCTGCACCCCACAAAGCCAGCCCCGGCCTCATAGAACAAAAGAGGACACAGCATACCCCAGAAGGCAATTCAGAACTGTGTGCAAGTACCTAAATGAGGACCTGGCCAGTCCTGGACAGTGAGAAGAGATTGCGTCCATTCCAAAACCACACTGTGGTCATCTGTTATTTATGATTGTATGTCGTGTATTTGAATAAACTCAGTAATTTTATTAAGCTGAATACTGCCTTTTTTTTTTTTTTGGAGACTGAGTCTTGCTCTGTTTCCTAGTCTGGAGTGTAGTGGCGTGATCTTGGCTCACTGCAACCTCTGCCTCCTGGGTTCAAGCGATTCTTCTGCCTCAGCCTCCTGAGTAGCTGGGAGTGGGATTATAGACAGCCGCCACCACACCCTATTTTAGTAGAGATGGGGTTTCGCTATATTGGCCAGGCTGGTCTCAAACTTCTGACCTCAGGTGATCCACCTGCCTCGGCCTCCCAAAGTGCTGGGATTACAGGCATGAGCCACTGCGCCCGGCCTGCTCTTTTTATAGAGTGGTACCTGTTCTTGGTAAATAGCTTCTGTGGTTGTCACTGTCAGGCCGCAGATTGAAGAATCTGCTTAGGTATTGTTGCAATGTGAAGAGCTTACATGGACGTTGCAGTCAAGTTTCTGTTGCAAGCTGGGTGCAGTGGCTCATACCTGTAATCCCAGCACTTTGAGAGGTTGAGGCGGGCAGATCACTTGAGGCCAGGAGTTTGAGACAAGCCTGGACAACACAGTAAAAGCCCATCTCCAGAAAAAAAATACAAAAATTAGCCAAGGTGGTCCCAGATACTCAGAAGGCTGAGGTGGGAGGATTGGTTGAGCCCAGGAACTTGAGGCTGCAGCGAGCTGTGTTTGTACCACTGTACTCCAGGCTGGGTGACAGCGAGACCCTGTCTCTAAAACAAAAACAAAAAAAAGGCTGGGGGCAGTGGCTCATGCCTGTAATCCCAGCTCTTTGGGAGACCAAGGTGGGCAGATCACTTGAGGCCAGGAGTTTGAGACCAGGATTGTTTAACATGGCGAAACCACATCTCTAAAAAAATTAAAAATTAGACAGGTGTGGTGGTGCATGCCTTTGGTTCCAGCTACTTGGGAGGCTGAGGCAGAATTGCTTGAAACCAAGAGGTGGAGGTTGCAGTGAGCTGAGATTGCGCCACTGCACTCCAGGCTGGGTGACAGAGCGAGACTCCGTCTCAAAAAAAAAAAAAAAAAAAAAAAATCAAACCAGCCAAACAAAAAAGCCTGCCTTTTTAGTGGTAACTTGTGAAATTAAAAAAAGAGAGAGAGAGAAGTTTCTACTGCAGTCAGGCTTGGGCAGCAGCCACTTTTTTTTTTTGTTTTATTGTGTGTTTATTTTGTTTGTGTTTTTGGTTTTTTTTTGAGACAAGGTCTTGCCATGTTGCCCAAGCTGACCACCTTCATTCTTTAATAACACAAGAGGATTACTGGCCAGGTAGGCAGCAGTGAACACCTCGGGAATTCAGCCAGGTCACTGGTAATCTTCAGGCCG
This sequence comes from Cacajao melanocephalus, assembly GCA_963573385.1. NCBI lineage: Eukaryota > Metazoa > Chordata > Mammalia > Primates > Pitheciidae > Cacajao > Cacajao melanocephalus. Next base: position 93,885 of record CAUYLG010077913.1, read on the forward strand.
CAGTTGGAAGGATATTTGGAATAAATCCTAGCATGTGCTTTGCGTCAATCCACCTCGCTTTTGCAGGAAAGAAAGGAGGAGTCGTGTTAGTTCCATCAACAAATATTTGGCTCATCTGGGCAAGGCTTTATAGCAGGTGTTGCAAGGGCCCTGAAAGAGACGAAGAGGCAGTCCTAGCCCCGGAGTGGGTCCTCACTGAGGCGGTAGGTTGCTGTGTAAACCAGTGGATAATGGGGTGGTTCGGCCTTTTGTTCCTAAGAAAGTCCAGGTCCCACAGGCTGGAGAGGGCTACACTGGGTTTGTGGCTGGGTTCTGGGGGAACCCTGAGCAATGCTTACATCTTTTCTGAGACTCTGGTTCCTCATCTATAAATGGAGACAGTAGCTCCCTCAAACACGTTTGTCAGGATAAAATGTTACGCTGAATCTGATGGCACATTGTTACGCATGTAAGCCTATACCAATATCAGATCACAATGATACAAGGATTTTTCTCCTTCCTTTTCTCCGTATCTTCCTTCCAATCCAATCCATCACCCTTCCTACATCCTTGATTCCCTTATAATTCTTTGGGAATCGGTCTCCAGACCTTTTCCTGTCTGGGACTCATCTGTTCCCCATTTCTACTCCAAACCTCAATTAGCTGGCAAAGAACAGAGGATGTGTAAACTAATTTACATTTAGAAGTGTAAGTTAGTATCCAGGCCAGGCACTGTGGCTCATGCCTGTAATCCCAGCACTTAGGGAGGCCAAGGTGAGTAGATCACTTGAGGCCAGGAGTTTGAGACCAGCTTGACCAACATGGTGAATCCCCGTCGCTACTAAAAATACAAAAATTAGCCAGGCATGGAGGTGGGTGCCTGCAATCCCAGCTACTCAGGAGGGTGAGGCAGGGGAATTGCTTGAACCTGGGATTCAGTGAGTCAAGGTCACACCATCGCACTCCAGCCTGGGTGACAAGAGTGAAACTCCATCTCAAAAAACAAAAAAATGAAAAACAGAAGTGTATCCATTTGCACTGGCTACCATAAGAACATACCAGAATTGGGGACTTAACAGAAATTTATGTTCTGACTGATCTGGAGACTTGAAGTCCAAGATTAAGTTGTCGGCAGGGTTGGTTTTCCCTGTGGCCTCTCTCCCTGGTTTTCTGATGCCGTCTCCTCCCTGTGTCCTCACATGGTCTTCCCTCTGCGTGAAGCAGCGTCCTAATCTCCCCTTCTCATAAGAGCGCCAGTCAGATTGAATTGGAACCTGCCTAGAGCCTTGTTTTAACTTAATCACCTCTTCGAAGACCCTATCTGCAAGTACATTTAAATTTGGAGGTCCTGGGGGTTATATGAATTTGGGGGCACATAATTCATCCCATAACAAGGAGATAATGAGAAATAATCCCCCTCTTTTAAAATTCTTTGCATGCGTAAAGAGGATGCTGAAGGAGAGAAAACTGTAAAGCAAAGGATGTCTGAAGAAGGATTTAGCATCTCAAGACCAGTTGGACGTGGGGGGTATTTTTGGCTGGGGACCCTCTTGGCACTCCTCACACACCAACGTATAGACAGCCACCTGCTCTGCCCATGAACACGGCTGGCACTGGGTAGGCAGACCACATTTTCATCTTCTTTCTGGATTCCAAAGAAATAAAGCAGCCTCACCTTCCTGCCTCTAAGGAACAGCAGGATTTTTTAACTAGTTCCTTATATGGCAGCTGTTTCAGCTCTGCCTAGAGAATTTAAGCTGTCAGCCTAGCCAACTGTTGAATACCACAGGGAGAAGCATTATTTGGCTCACAGGAAATAAGAACTCCAAAATACCTACCATCGCAGGGCATAGCCCTGAAATGACTGCCACTTCTCCAAGCCGTGAAGCCAGACTCTGCTCCCGCTGTGGCAAGTTGTAGAGAGGTAAATGACTGGCTGTGTTTTTGTGGGGAAGAAAGAGAGAAATGAGCTTTTTAGCTTTCTGCAAAAAGAGCAGGGCTCCTGCCTTGGGTAATTCAGACTCGTTGCTAGAATATGGAACACGTCGTTGGCAGAAAACAGAGAGGTGAGCCCAGCAGGTATGAGCTGCTTGCAAGGGAGGGTGTCAGGAACTCCACCTGTCCCCTAGAGAGACTGACTTCTTCAAATGAGATCCATGACTCATTCTTTGCCTGGAAAAGACAGAAACCTTTCATTATCCCCTTACTTGTAGAAAATAGGTTTGTGTGTGTGTGTGTGCAGAAATTTTGACAACATAGGTGTTTGAATTCAGAGACTGCTGGAGATTTTAGAACAAAAAAAGTTTTACAAATGCAAAATAATTTCATCTTGCTAATTGGATAGGAATCCCCTTTCATATCGATCTACACATACGTGCAGTTAATTTTGTGCATTATAAAATAGGTGAAATGTTTTGCTCCATCCTCTGTCCTTGTTCACAGAAAACGAGGCTCATGGCACATCCAGGCCATCATAATAAGGATTGCTTTCTTAGTCTTCATAAAGCTCTCAAGCTCTAAACCAAAGGCTGTTGTTTGTTTGTTTCCATTTACAGCTTGCCAGCAGCCTGCTAGGTGATGGCCCAGAATCCATAACTAGCTTCAGTCTTGCCAGTCAAGACCTGGGGAAGCTTCTCCATCTGCCTGCAGTGGCAATCAGACCTGTACTGATGAAATGGCCTAAGTTCAGGGAAGGCTGGGATTCAGATAGTCAGAGAGATGAGGGAGGTAGATGTTTCCCTAGGACATGCTTTTTAGTCATTTGCTGAAAAGACTTTCATTGCTGTGTAAAGCTGCCAGCTATCTAGAACAAAGGAAACAGATAAAAGGGGCATTCTTGGGAATAAAGGGCATCACTACTTTCAGTAAAGAGGAATAGGCCATAAGAACAGATATAGAAAAGATCCTGAAGGAAAAGGAAGATTCTGTTGCCCAAAAGAAAGCAAGATAGCAGAGGTTTTCTGGAGTATGGATTGAAATAGGAGGTGAATGGTGACACGGAGACTGAAAAAGCAAGTCAAAGGGACATGTGTCTGGATAGTCTATGTCATAGTGTGACAACAAGTATGACACAAGTTAAAACAATCCCAGTTCATTTCTTATGCATGTTAACATGCCCTCACAGATGAGCAGGAAGCTCCATCTCTTGGTCTCGTAGGATCCTCCAGTAAATAGGCTGATGGAGGCTCTGTTTGACACTGAGGCAGACGGACAAGAACATACCTTGATTTATATTGAACACTGAGTGTTGAAGCTTCCACCCAAATTGGGCACATATGGCTGTTGCATTTTATTGCCAAAGCAAGGCACTTGACCATACCTAACTTCCAGGGGATAAGGAAGTGAAATCCCCACCATGCTTGGAAAGAGAACCAAAATTTTTGGGAATAGCACTAATACTCATTAGTGCTACAGCAAACATCACGGACTGAGAAAAGAATGGGAGGGAGGCCCTGGGTGGGAGTGGTAACCATGGTCACACACATTGGAGAAGCTGGGGCAGGCTTCGAATAGGAATATAAATCCAACAGGGAAATCATGTCATCAAGCTCCTATTTCTAAAGTCTTGAGCTGTTGCATTCATGCACACACACATGCAAGCCATTGATTCTCATCACGTAAGTAATATAGCTTTAAGTTTTACTTTTGCCCCATTCTCTTTCTCCTGTCATTTGGGACACCAGTTAAACTATGTTAGAACATTTCACGATGTCCTATTTAGCTCTTGTTTTTTGATATTTATCATATCTTTGCTTGTTTCATCTTAGATATATTTTTTCTGATCCAGCTTCTAAATTTACTAATTCTCTCTTCAGCTGTCTCTAATCTGTTGTTAAACTCATCCAATATGTTAATTTCATTCATAACATTTATCCATATTAGAATTTCCATTTGGTTTACTTTTTATACTTTATAAGCGTAATTTCCAGTTAGTTATCAAAATATTTAAGTGTGTCTTTTATATTCTTAAACATATTAATCATTCGTTTTTAAAGTTTGTGTCTGTTTATTACCTGGAATCCTTATCAGTCTGCTTTTTCTGTTGTCTCTTTGGTCATAACTTATCTTCCTTTATGACTGATTATGTCTTGATGGGTGTCAGATATTAGATATTAAAATAGAGAGATAATTTGAGGCTTTGAATGCTGGTATATTCTTCTAGAGAGGGTGCACTTTTGCATCTGGCCAGCATCTAGGCTAGAAACACTAGCAATTTCAAGTTACATTAATTCAGCCAAGGATAGATAGGTTATTTGGAGCTGAACTTCAGGCCCTGTGAGGACTAATGTGTTGGTTCACACTTACATCCAGGTACCTGATAGCTTAGGGTGTTTACTAGGATCCCTCCTACTCTGCAGCTGCTTGATTTGTGGAGAACTCTATTCAGCTTTTCAGTCTCTTGGCTTCCACTTTCAGAATTTGCATCTGCCTCTGGGGAAAAGCGGTCCCAAACTCCAGGCTCATCTCTGGGCCTCTGTTCTCTCTTATACCTGTTTTCCTCCCTGATTGGGTATCTCTCTGATGCCTCTAAATGGGTGTTGTTATATTTCACTAGGCTTTCTAGTTGTTCTCAGTATGAGAACCATTGCCAGAAGCAAAACTCGAAGATATGACATTTAGATGAGATCTGAATGAGGAAGAGCTAGAATTATCAAAATCTGGGGAAGAATGTCCAAGCAGGGGAAACATCAAGAAAGATGTTTTGGGGTGAGTGAAAATTTAGTTGTGTTCAAGGAGTAGAAAACCTATGGTGTGTGGAAATTAGGGAGCAAGGTAAATGACTGACATGAGGTCAGCAAGGGTCAGATCACGTGGGCACTGGAGGCCATGAGAAGGAGTGAGGATATTTTTTAAAGAATGTTTTCTATTCACAATCACAAAAACATGGAATCAACCTAAATGTCCATCTATGGTAGACTGGATAAAGAAAATGTGGTGTATACACACCATGAAATGATATGCAGCCATAACAAAAAAAATGAGACCATGTCTTTTGCGGGAACATGGATGGAGCTGGAGGCCATTATCCTTAGCAAACTAACACGGGAACAGAAAACCAAATACTTGCGTGTTCTCACTCATAAGTGGGAGCTAAATGATGAGAACATATGGACACATAAAAGTGAACAACACACACTGGGGCCTATCGGAGGGTGGTGGGTGGGAGGAGGGAGGGGATCAGGAAAAATAACTAATAGGTACTAGACTTAATAGCTGGGTGATGAAATAATCTGTACAACAAACCCCCATGATACAAATTTACCTATGTAACACACCTTTGCATGTACTCCTGAACTTAAAAGTTCAAAAAAAGAATATTTGAAGAGAAAAGGACTCAGTTCTCTGTACGTGTTGTTGAATTGGTCTCTGCCTTTAGGGAACTTTCACAGAGTAGTGGTTCCTGTGTTATGTTCAGTTCCTAGGATCTTGAAATACATAAATGACCCAAAGCCTCTACTTGTAGACTTGAGAACTTCATCTAAGGTTCCTAAGTGTTTGATTTATCCATAAACCGGGCTGCCTACCTACATCAGAGTAGCTTCAGCAAATTGGAGTAAACTTGGAAATGCCATTGACTGGCATGGAATAGCTGCCGGGACTGTCGGAAAAGGGCCAATTGATGGAGTGCTTTTTACCTCTTCTCCTGTTTCTTTCTCTCCATTGCCTGTTTTCTGAGATGGAGTCTCGCTCTGTCATCCAGGCTGGAGTGCAGTGATGCGATCTCAGTTCACTGCAACCTCTGCTTCCTAGGTTCAAGCAACTCTCATGCCTCAGCCTTCTGAGTATTTGGTACTACAGGCATACACCGCCACACCCATCTGATTTTTTTATTTTTAGTAGAGATATGGGGTTTCGACATGTTGCTCAGGCTGGTCTCAAACTCCTGACCTCAGGTGATCCACCCACCTTGGCCTCCCAAAGTGCTGGGATTACAGGCGTGAGCCACCACACCCGGCCTCTCCATTGCCTGTTGCTTTCATGCCATCCCGTGTTTGGTCCAAAGTCCCTACCATGTCCAGGCCTTTCGGGAAGCCTGAGCCAAGCCTCCCCATTCCCTGAGGATGTGGCCCCATCTACTTATGGATCTCCACCCTGGAGAGTAGTAAATCCATACTGAATGAAGGCATGGCTGAGTGGGCAGCCTAACTCACACAAAGACGTAACTCACTGTCCCTGGAAAGAGTTTGCTTACCTAAATGAATTGATAACCCCAAGATAACGTAGAGGAGCTAATTTTGAAAAGGATTGCAAATTATGTTTCTTTTCTCAGGAATCTTCCAGGGAAGAGAGTTCCTGTTCTCAGCATCCAAACCTCACATATCGGCCCCATTTCTCCCCCACCATTTAGAAATGGCTCACCAATTCACAAGTTGCAGGAGACAGAGGTTACTGCTTCCAGAGAGAGGCTTTGGTATGGGAAGACACGTGTGAAAAGGCTCCAAATTGGAAATCATGTTTCCATGAATGCAAGGGGCTCATGCATTGGGTTCAGCTCATGGAAACTTGAAATCCATGCTCCAAGAGCCTGACTTTGTAGACGGAAGACCTCATCTATCCTGAGTTTCAAGAATTGCTAGTTTATCCATAAACCAGGCAGGGAAACCTACGTAAGAGCCTACAGATACTCAAAACAGCAGAGGCCAGACATCAGAGCAGAAGCTGCGTCCTGGCCTATGCTCCTGCAGTTCGGGGCTGCCGTCTGCGGCTGGTGCTCAGCTGGGCTGATGCTCTTCTACAGGCTCGAAGGTCTTCGTTCCATACAGGTCTCGGCTCTGGCGATTGTTCTGAACCCAGGCATGAATTATGCCACTGACAGGCATTGCTGAAAGAAAGAGGGAGGAAAAGAGAAAAGAAAAATGTCTTTCTTTGCATTAAAATTTTGTCAAATGACATTTTCTAATACTGTGTCCTTCAAGCAGATTGCACCCATGGTGAAGATCTGGGCTTGTAAATGCATCTTCTGTAGAAAAGGCCATCTGGCCAGGTAATCCAAGCACTCTGGGAGGCTGAGATTGGCAGATCACGAGGTCAAGAGAGCGAGACCATCCTGGCCAACATGGTGAAACCCCGTCTCTACTAAAAATCAAAAATTAAGTGGGTGCGGTGGCACACACCTGTAGTCCCAGCTACTCAGGAGGCTGAGGCAGGAGAATTGCTTGAACCTGAGAGGTGGAGGTTGCAGTGAGAGGAGATCGCACCACTGCACTCCGGCCTAGCAACAGAGTGAGACTCCATCTCAAAAAAAAAAAAAGAGGCAAACCATTCCATCTCAGGGGGGGCACAATGTGCTTCGTCACTCTCAGTTGTGGATTTCTCACCTTTCCTCTGTGCTCACTGATGAGCCACTCATATGGCCTTGTATGCAGCCCACTGTCATTTCTCTAAGAACGTACCGTTTTCACCCCAGAGCTCTGGCAGAGGATGCATCAACTTGCTTGGTTGTTTCCTGTGACGTGTGTAAGGAGTCAAGTAGCGTCTGACCATTTCATTCCAAATGAGCCAGGAAGGGTCTCAGCACTGCGCTCTTTGACAAGTGAATTCAGGGGCGCAAATATTTGAGAACACACAGCTCTGGGCTCTGGAAATGGTAGTGACTTCCTGCTCCATAGCTCCCGCTTGGGCAACTAAGATCACAGATGGCATGAGAACGGGACTCTTCTGGGAGCTTTCTTAAATCAGATTCTAGAAAGGATATAGAAGAATATGGTCGTCGTACAGGAAGTGCCTGCGAACAAACATCCTGGGTTCAAGAGCATGAGATTCTATTTACACCTCTACCTCCCTCGCAGGCAGGCGACACATTCATTTGTGGGTCTTTGAGTTAGGTAAAGAGCATCTTATGGGAAAAAAATAGAAAATGAGAGAGGTAAAGTGACTTGCTCAAGATCACTTTACAAGGCAGTGCCAGGTTGTTCTGAAAGGACCTAACTTCCTACTCCCCAAGCTCAAGATTTGGTAGCCGTCTCTGTTAGCTGGCAGGGAGGGGTCCGAAGGGCCAAGTGTTGATTGATTCAATTATTTTCATGTGGAGAAAGGGGCGTATTTCACGCTAGGCATTGAAAATAAGCTGTGGAGAAGGCAAATTTGCTCTCTGCTCTTATAGAAATTTCATTGCAGAGAAAGAGATAGACAAGCCAAGGTCACGCAGACTTCCCTTTCTCCTAGTCAGCAAGGCAAGTGCTCACTCTTTGTTCTCCTCCTCTGGGGTATTTTTTTCCATACCACTTACCATTAACTGATGTACTCTGTTTTATTTAAATATTTTACTGAATTACTCATTTATGTCAGGAGAACATATGCTTGTGTATTTTATCACTGCTGAGACCCCAGAACACAGAATAGTGTTTGGCATTTTGTAGATACATAATAAATGTTGTTGAATGAATGAATTGCAGAGATTTAAAAAAATAATAATAATGAGCTCCTGCCTTAACTCCTGAATCCCTACTCCCAAATCCCAAATCCCAATTATAAAATACAGGAAAGACAAATAGGATTATTGAAATAATAATAAAATCATAGATTGGGTAAATCTATGGTGAAACTGCCTACAATCGAAGAGAGAATTTATGGATTAGATTATACTACCGAGAAAATGACCCAGAACACAGCTCAGAGACAACAACATTGAGAAGACAAGTTGATAGGCTCCACTATAGACCCAGCAGGGGTTACAGAAGTAGATAATAGCAGAGAATCAATATTCAGAAGAATTTCACTGAACTGTGAAAGACGTGAATCTTTAAACCCTCAAATTGAAAATGCACACCAGGTGACTAGCAAGATAAATACAAATGAACCCATCTCTATACACAGAGAAACATCATCGTAGAACTGCAGAGTGTCAGGGACAGAGAGAAAAATCTAAGAAGCTACCAGGGAGAAAAGACAGATTTTTGTAGAAAGAATGTCAGGCTGACTGTCAACTTTCATAAGGAATGAAGGGTACCAGAAATCAGTGCTGGGATAAAATAACTCATCAAAGTGTTAGGTCAAATAGCTGCATTGGGAAATCTATACACAATTAAACCCTCTTTCAAGAATGGGGAATGTAACGAAGACATTTTCAGACATATGCAGGCTAAGAGTTTATCACTCATAGCACGGGAAGAAAAGTAAGCCCAGAATTAGGAGTGGAGCATAAGAAAGACTGGTTAACAGCCACATCAGTGAAACGTGTTGGTAAAACTAATTAACTACTGATCATTCCTATTAAGAATAATCAGTATTTTGGCCGGGTGTGGTGGCTCACGCTTGTAATTCCAGCACTTTGGGACACTGAGGAGGATGGATCACGAGGTCAGGAGTTCGAGACCAGCCTGGCCAACATGGTGAAACCCCGTCTCTACTAAAAATACAAAAATTAGCTGGGCCTGGTGGTGCACACCTGTAATCCCAACTACTCTGGAGGCTGAGGTAGGAGAATTGCTTGAACCTGGGAGGCAGAGGTTGCAGTGAGCCAAGATTGCACCATTGCACTCCAGCCTGGGTGACAGAGCGAGACTCTATCTCAAAAAAAAAAAAAAAAAAAGAATAATGAGTATTTTGTCTTAAGGCAAGAGTGGAGTGAGGAAGTGGTGATCACTTGCCAACATAACTTTTTGAACAATTATTGTGGCTTTTCCTGAAGCTTCAGTGTTTCATAATCTTCCGTCCTTTCATTCACCAGCCAGCAGGTATTCAGGGAGCGTCGGTTCTGCAGAGTCCACCCTAGACTCTGGGTACAGCACAGAAGACCATAGACACATCCTCCCTCCTTCCTCTCTTCCTTCCCCCGTCTCTACTAAAAATACAGAAAATTACCCAGGTGTGGTGCCGGGCACCTGTAATCCCAGCTACTTAGGAGGCTGAAGCAGGAGAATCACTTGAGCACGAAAGACAGCAGGTTGCAGTGAGCCAGGATCACACCACTGCACTCCAGCCTGGGCAACAGGGTGAGACTCTATCTGATAAAAAACAAAACCAAAAAACTTCTTTTTCTTTATAAATTACCCAGTCTTGGGTATATCTTTATCAGCAGTGTGAAATGAGACTAATTTCCTTCACTCCCTCCCTCCTTCCTTCCTTCCTTCCTTCCCTTCCTTCCCTCCCTCCCTCCCTCCCTCCCTCCTTCCTTCCTTCCTTTCCTTCCTTCCCTTCCTTACCTCCCTCCCTCCCTCCCTCCCTTCTTCCTTCCTTCCCTTCTTCCTTCCTCCCTCTCTCCTTCCCTCCCTCCCTCCCTCTCTCCTTCCTTCCTTCCTTCCTTCCTTCCTTCCTTCCTTCCTTCCTTCCTTCCTTCCTTCCTTCCCTTCCTTCCCTTCCTTCCCTCTCTCCCTTTATCCCACTCCCCCTCCTTTCTTCCTTTCCAGGATTCTCATGCTCAGTGGGATTCTCTCTGCCCTCTGCCCCTCTGCCAGGTGGGTGAGAGGGTGAGAGGGTCCCGCAGGTCAGGTATCAGTCTAGCTGCCTCCCCTCCCTTACGAAACAGGGCTCATCTGCGAAACACCAGTGAGGAGAGTTCACGGCGAAAACGTAAGACATTCCATTTTCTAGTATCATTCTTGCATCTCCCAGCTTAGATCAACTGAGTCCTTTGCTTCCTGGCTTTTGTCTATCACAATCATTTAAGGTTTTCCTCTCCCTCATTCCGGTAGAAAAAGAGGAGGCGATAAAAACTGGGAGAAGGAAACTCTGTATTCGACAAATATAAAAACACGAGAAAGGCTGGGGCTGGGCGTGGTGGCCCACATCTGTAATCCCAGCGCTTTGGGAGGCCACAGTGGGCAGATCACTTGATTCCAGGAGTTCAAGGCCAGTCCTGGCAACACAGTGAGTCCCGTCTCTACCGAAAATTGAAAAATCAGCCAGGCATGGTGGTGCACCTTGTACTCCCAGCTACTTGGGAGGCTGAGATGAGAGAATAGCTTGAGGTTGGGAGTTTGAGGCTGCAGTGAGCCGTGGTCGAACCATTCAAGATCTGGGGGCAGAATTCCTTTTAGGGAAGAAGTATTATTCAGCAAAGCACATAAGAAACCATTTGGCCTTTTGGAATGTCAGCCCTCAGAATATGGCTTGGTAGGCCAACAGGGAGATGCAGAGACATGTCTCTGAGAGCTCGTGGGGGTATTTAGGAAGGAGAGAGAAGGAAGTCTGGAGAGAAAGAAGGGGCTCAGAAAAATAGCAGAATGCTGGAGGCCAAACCAAAAAGATCGTGGATGGTGGGAGGAGCCGAGCACTCTGCAGAGCAGGTGAGTTTAATATCCCCCCAGATGGTCTGCAAACTGCGTTACAGCACGAACTCCTGCCCTAACTCTTAAATCCCTAGCAAACTGTACTGTGCACAGTTATCGTATGTAAATGGTATTTGTTACACATCCAGAAAAAGGGCTGTCTTTGTTCTCCGCCTTCTATATAGAGCCCTCTGTATGTGACCTTCCTGGATAGGAGAGAGGAAAGGGGGGGTACTTTGATCTGAATCAGGCCTCCCCTCATTTCACCCCATGTTAATTTTTCCCACATCAGTTTTAAGAGCTTTGTGCTTATAGGAGGAAAAGCGTATCGGTTCAAATTGTCGTTTCTTCAGTATCACACTTGCTCAGGAAGAGTTAAAACTCTGTCCGTGAGTAGAAAATTAAGTGTTCTGATCTCCTAGTAGGATTGACTAAAGAACTCCAGAGAGTGAGAAGGGCTTGGACTTTAAGGATGATTTTTTTTTTTCCATCAGGGAAAATCCAGTTAGATATGAGGAGGGGGAGGGCACCCGCCTGGTTCAAAGGAATTAAAATGAGAAAGGGAGTTTCAGCTGAGGGTAACGAGGCTGCCGCAGAGGGTGGCCTCAGGGCGAGGCTGACTTGGCATTACAGGGAGAATAGCCAGGAAAGAGGACCCCCGCAGCAGACTAGGGATAGGGGGTGCTGAACTCAGTGGGGCCCCCAACGCTAGGGACATCAAAGACAAACTACAAAAGATGACGGGGCTTGGTGTTTATTGGACAATAAATAACGAGAGGAGGAAACCACGAGAACTAATCAAGTTGTTAATTCTGTGTGGAATGCATCAATGCTGAAAAGATCCCTGGGAAGGGAGGGGCGGGATGGTGATCAGTGAGTGCATTAGGAAGGTTTTACTCAGGTTCGCATCATGGTTCAAGCACCGAAACGCCTCGTGCTCTCTCTAGATCGTATTAGATTGCAGGGGAAAGTGCTGGTGGGATTATATGCTTTGTGGAACCAAGGTGGGATGGAGCTGCTTTTTTTTTTTTTTTTTCCCTCCCCCCGAGATGGAGTCTCCCTCTGTTGCCTAGGCAGGAGTGCAGTGACTGTGATGTCGGCTCACTGCAATCTCCACCTCCCAGGTTCAAGAGATTCTCCTGCCTCAGCCTCCCAAGTAGCTGGGATTACAGGCATGCACTACGACACTTGGCTAAATTTTGTATTTTTAGTAGGAACGGGGTTTCACCAGTTTGGCCAGGCTGGTCTCGAACTCTTGACCTCAAGTGATCTACCCGTTTTGGCCTCCCAGAGTGTTGGGATTACAGGCATGAGCCACTGTGCCTACGTTGAAACCCTCTTACTGGGGTCATCCCAGGAGGATGTAAGCTAAGAGGATAATAGAAAAAGACTGGGCTGCAGAGCGACTGACAGATACAGCATAATAACGTGTTGGCTCATTGATCCTTCAAGGTGCTAGAACACAGACCAGCATAGTCAGTAATTACTCAGTGCTATGGTTTCAATGTTTGTTGTCGCCTTCAAAACTCATGTTTGAAATTTAATCCCCAATGTGGCAGTATTAATAGGTGGAGTCATTAGCAGGTGATTGGGTTCTGAGGGCCCTGCCCTTATGAGCAGATTAATCCATTATTGGATTAATGGGTTAATTGATTAGTGGGTTATCATGAGAGGGGAACTGTGGTTTTATAAGAATAAGAAGAGCCAGACACAGTGGCTCATGCCTGTAATCCCAGCACTTTAGGAGGCTGAGACAGGCGGATCACCTGAGGTCAGAAGTTCAAAACCAGCCTGGCCAACATGGCGAAACCCTGTCTCCACAAAAATGCAAAAATTAGCTGGGCATGGTGGTGCATACCTGTAATCCCAGCTACTCGGGAGGCTGAGGCAGGAGAATCACTTGAACCCGGGAGGCGGAGGGTGCAGTAAGCTGAGATCGCACCATTGTACTCCAGCCTGGGCGACAGAGCAAGACTCCGTCTCAAAAAAAATTAATAATAAAATAAAGAATAGGAAGAGAGGCCTGAGCTAGCACACTCAGCCTCCTAACTGTATTGCACCCTGCGCCACCTTGGGACCCTGTAGAGAGTCCCCATCAGCAAGAAGGCTCTCATCACTTGTGACTCCTTGACCTTGGACTTCCCAGCCTGCAAGAAATTTATTCCTTATAATTACGGAGGATGAGAAGTCCAAAGTCGAGGGGCCACATGTGATGACAGCCTTCTTGCTGATGGGGACTGTGCAGCATCCCTAGGTGGTGTAGGGTATCACATCGTGAGGGGTCTTAGTGTGCTAGCTCAGGTCTCTCTTCTATTCTTATTAAAGCCACTAGTCTCACTCCCATGATAACAATTAATCCATGAATAGATCAATCCATCTAATGAGGGCAGAACCCTCATGACTCAATCACCTTTTCTTTTGAGACAGAGTCTTGCTCTGTCACCCAGGCTGGAGTGCAGTGGTGAGATCCCAGCTCACTGCAACCTCCACCTCCCAGGTTCTGCCTCAGCCTCCCAAGTTTCTGTGACCACAGACCTGCGCCACTACGCCCAGCTGATTTTTGTATTTTTTAGTAGAGACGGGGTTTCACCATATTGGCCAGGCTGGTCTCAAACTCCTGACCTCGTGATCCGCCGGCATTGGCCTCCCAAAGTGCTAGGATTGCAGGCGTGAGCCACCGCGCCCGACCGTCAATCACCTTTTAAAGGCCCTGCCTCTCAATACTGCTGCATTGGGGATGAAATTTCAACATGAGCTTTTGAGGGGACAAATACTTCAACCATAGCAATGTTATGTGAGTTTTAGATTTTATTTTATTTGGTTCTGGTTTTGGTCTTGCTCTGTTGCCCAGGCTGGAGCACAGTAGTGCGATCATAGCCTGCTGCAGCCTGAAACTCCTGGGCTTGGGTGATCCTCCTGCCTCTGCCACTTTGCCCAGCTAATTTTTAAAAAAATATTGATTCAGGTTATGTTTTGGTTTTCTTGAGAAAAATACCAGTATGTAATTATCTCCTACTAGAGAAAACAGAAATGAAGTAGTTACTGAGTCATTCCGTCCCAGGCATCACTTTTACCTGAATGACCTAGAAAATTGAGACCAAACTATGTTTTGACCCAAATATAACAAGAACTGCTTCAATTTCCTCATTTTGTCAGTGGCAGCCACGCCCTAGTTTGCTGAGATAAATTAGATTTTAGCTGAATGCAGTCATGGATCGCTAGCCTAACTAATGATAAATAAATGAGATTTCCATTTTATCTCTTTTTAAAATGAGGCCTTAGATTTACTCTCATAGTTCTTTATGCACTTGACATACCTCTGTGTGCACTACGCTTTTAAACTCTCTGTGCACTTTTATTTTAAGGCTTAAGTAATCTTGTTTAGAGAATAAATGGTTTGTTCAAATATCAGAAGAACTACTGGCTGTTGGTTTATTTCTTGAATTTGTGCCCTAAAATCTGCCTCTGCCCCATTTTGAGCATATTTTCCTCAATTGTACTTGAAAAGGTCCTTTCCTCCTGTCACTTTCTCAGTGAGTCACCTCCTGAGAAGTGGTTACTTCTTTCCACCTCATTCTTTGTTCCCTTAGTCCAAGACAAAAATACGAAGTAACACAGAAAAGCTAACTGGAGAGAGATTCTGTGTGCGTAGATTGGAAGACTCAATATTGTGAAGGCGTCAGTCCTTCTTAACTTCATTTATAGATTCCTTGCAATCCTCGCCAAAATTCTGCAAGTTGTTTTGTGGATAACACCAAACTGATCATAAAATGTATACAGGAAGGCAGAACACCAGTAATAACAAACACAATCCTGAAAAAGAACACAAAGTTAGAGGGCTGACACTATCTGACTTCAAGACTTGTTTATAAAACTGTGGTAATTGGGGGAGTGTGCTACAGTGAAAGAATAGACAAATTGATCAATGAAGCAGAAAAGAGAGCTCAGAAATAGACCCAAACGAATAGTCCACTGATCTCTAACAAAGGGGCAGAGACAGTTCAATGCGGAAGGGACAGTCTTTTCAACAAATGGTGCTGGAACAATTAAACATCTATATGCAAAACGAACACAAAAATGAAACGAAACACAGACCTGACAACTTTTGCACAAATCAACTCACAATATCATATGTAGACCTACATGCAAAATGTGAAACAAAAAAAAAGTTTGAGAAGAAGAAAACGTAAGAGAAAATCTAGTGACTCCGGGTTTGGCAACGACTTTTGAGATAAACCAAAAATGTGTTCCATGAAAGAAAAAAATGGATACTTTGGACTTAGTTAGAATGAAAAACTTCGTCTCTGAGAAAGATGCTATTAAGAGGATGGAAAGACAAGCCACAGACTGAGAGATTATATTTGCCAAACACATATCTGATAAATGACTGGTATCCAAAATGTACCAAAGAATGCTTAAAACTGAATTTTAAGAAAACAACTTGAAAAATCAGCAAAACATGTGAACAGACACCTCATAAAAGAAGAAATAAAGATGGGCAGGCGTGGTGGTTCACGCCTGTAATCCCAGCACTTTGGGACGCCGAGGATGGGTGGATCACCTGAGATCAGGAGTTCGAGACCAACCTGGGCAACATGGTGAAACCCTGCCTCTACTAAAAACACAAAAGTTAGCCGGGCATGGTGGTGTGTGCTTGTAGTCAAGGCTGAGGCAGGAGAATCGCTTGAACCCAAGAGTTGGAGGTTGCGGTGAGCTGAGATCACACCACTGCACTCCAGCCTGGATGACAGAGCAAGACTCCATCTCAAAAAAAAAAAAAAAAAAAAGATGGCAAATAAGCATGTGAAAAGGTGTTCACCATTATTTTTCATGAGAGAATTACAAATTAAAACAACAATAAGATATTGCTACACACCTATTAAAATAGCCAAAATTTTAAAAAAGATCGACAATACCAAATGAGGATCATGATGTTGAAGCAGCAGAAATTTATTAACTGCTGATGAGAATGCAAAATGATACATCCACTTTTGAAGGCAGTTTAGCAGTTTCTTTTACTTTTCTTTCTTCTTCTTCTTCTTTTTTTTTTTTTGAGATGGAGTCTTGCTCTGTTGCCCAGGCTGGAGTGCAGTAGGTAATCATGGCTCCTTGCAGCCTTGACCTCCTGGGCTCAATCAATCCTCCCACCCACCTCAGTCTCCAGAGTAACTGAGACCACAGGTACATGTCACCATTCCTGGCTAATTTTTTTTTTAAGAAATGGGGGTCTTGCTATGTTGCCCAAGCTGGCCTCAAACTCCTAAGCTCAAGTGATCCTCCTGCCTCGGCCTCCCAAACTGTTGGGTTTACAGGTGTGAGCCACCACATCCAGCCTATTTATTATTTTAAAAATCCAACATCATGTTTGATGTGGGTATGTCAGAGGGACACGGTAGTCAATAAGAAAAGCTCCCAATGACCAAAGCAGAAATAAATCAACTAGCAACGTAAGTAAAGTAGTATTGGAGTAGCATAAATTATAAAATAAATATGTTTAAGTCCATACTGACACAAAGAAATGATTGGCTACGTTAGCAAATGGAGGAGAAAAAAAAAAGAGACAAATCTCCCATGCAGAAGAATTCCAAATAATTGAATAGAGAGCCTCAGGGAAGGGGAGCACAACTCCTCACTCCTTAAGTCTAGGCTGCACCAGGAACTTCCTTCCAACAAGGACAGAAGAGAAAAGGTGGAAAAAAGAGTGAGTAACTTTACAGTGAAGAAAGGAAAAACACGGCCGCAGTCAGGTGATCAAGTTTAATGCCAGCAGTAATCAATCATATTGTTAGGATATATCCTATGTTATGGGATGAATTGTATCCCCCAAAAGACATGCTCTGAGGGATTAGGGATTAAGACAAACCCTAATCTCTAATCTCTCAGAATACAGCCTTATTTAGAACTAGGGTCTTTGCAAATGCAATGAGTTAAAATGAGATGTGGTCATACTGGAGTGAGGCAGGCAGTTCATCCAATATGCTTGGTATCTTTATAAGAAGAGGAAAGAGTGGGCCTGGCCTGGTGGCTCACACCTGTAATCCCAGTGCTTTGGGAGGCCAAGGCAGGCAGATCACGTGATGCCAGGAGTTTGAGACCAGCCTGGCCAACACGGTGAAACCCCATCTCTACTGAAAACACGAATTAGCCGGGCATGGTGGTGGGTGCCTGTAATCACAGCTAGTCAGGAGGCTGAGGCAGGAGAATCGCTTGAACCCAGGAGGCCAAGGTTGCAGGAACCAAGATTGCACCACTGCACTCCAGCCTGGGTGACAGAGCAAGACTCCATCTCAAAAAAAAAAAAAAAAAAAAGAAGATGAGGAAAGTCATGGGTAGAGAGGGAGAAGCAACGTGACGGTGGTGGCAGAGTCATGGAGTTATGGGGCTAGAAGCTACGGAATGCCTAGGGCTACCAGAAGCTGTAAAGGGCAAGGAAGGATCCTACCCTAGAGAGTTCGGAGAACATAGCCCTACTGACACCTTGATTTTGGACTTTTGGTCTCCAGAACTGTGAGAGAATAGATTTCTTGTTTCAAGCCATTCCAGTTTGTGGTATTTTGTTACCTTAGGCCTAGGAAACAAATACACCGGGATACCACCTGATGACAAGGCACTTTGTCTCTGTGCTCTTCCCTTCAAAAACCCATCACTCCAGCCTAATCATGGGAAAAACATTAGGCAGATTGCAATACAGGGGATTCTACAAAATACCTGACCAGTACGCCTCAAAACTGTCAAGGTTGGCCAGGCACAGTGACTCTCGCCTGCAATCCCAGCCCTTTGGGAGGCCAAGGTGGGAGGAACACTTGAGCCCAGGAGTTCAAGACCAGCCTGGGCAACATAGCGAGACTCTGTCTCTACAGATAATTAGTAAATTATCTGAGTGTGGTGGTGCACACGTGTGGTCTCAGCTGCTTAGGAGGCTGAGGTGGGAGGTTCAACTGAGCCTGGGAGGTTGAGGCTGCAGTGAGCTATGATTGCACATTGTACTCCAGCCTGGGTGACAGAGCAGGACCCCATCTCAATTTAAAAAGAAAAACCTTTCGAGGTCATCAAAAACAACGAAAGTCTGAGAAACTGTCCCAACTAAGAGGGGCCTTAGGAGACATGACAGCTAAATGTAATGTGGACTCCTGGATGGGATATTGTCACAGAACAAGGTATACAGTAAGGAGATCTGAATAAACTGTGGACTTTAGCTAATACTAATGCATCAATATTGGTTCATCAATTCTAATAAATGTACCATACTAGTGTAAGATGTTAATAATAGGGAAAACTGGGGGTGGGGTATACAAGAATGCTCTGTACTGTCTTCTCAATTTTGCTCTAAATCAGAAAGTGTTCAGATTAAAATTAAGTCTTTGAAAAATGAACATAAAACTAAAAAGAAAATAAAGGAACACCAGGTAGCCTTGACGCTTTAACTCACAGTCAGCCTTCTTTGCTTACAGGCGAGCAGTCTGCTTTTTATCCTCCCATCATCAACATCCTCTCCTGTCCCTGCTTCCGTGAAGATTGGCTTCTCTTTAGTGTCCCCCACTTCTCTTCCAATCAGCAATCTCAGTACAAAATCACCTGCTGTGGTCCATTTCCCGAAGTCCCGGGTTTTGTCAGGAATGCTGGCAGTGGGCTTTGGAGCTCTTCATCCCTTCTTATCTTCATCTCAAGTCTTCCTCAATGTGTATTTAGAATACATTGTTTCTGAGAATAACTGTATATCCTTGCGAGAGATGAGAGGGAGGATATTTGCAACACAAATAACCAGCAAAGATCACTCAAGAATAATAAAGAGTTTCTAAGAATCACTAGAAAAAAGACAACCCAATATAGAAAAATGAGCAAAAGCCAGAGAAATGCATTTCACAGAAGAGGAACCTCATATGGCCAATAAATATACAAAAAGATGTTAAACGTCAGGGGACTGCACAGTATCTGCACAAAGACCATTTTATTCCTATGTGATGATTAAATGAAGCCTGCCAATCCCAAGTATTAGAGATCAAACGATCAGTGGCATCTCCTACATATTACCAATGAGAAACTAAAGTAGCACAATTGCTTTGGAAAATAATTCGGTAGTATTCTGTTTAATGGAATATTTGCATATTTGATATTCTACTTCTAGGGAAATAGCCAAGAGAATCTTTAGCACATGTGCACCAAGATAATATACAAGAATGTTCACAGAATTCTTGTTCTACACAGGAAAGAATGGGAAAAAAACCAAATATCCTTTGACAAGAGAATAGACAAATAAATTTTAATATATCTACACAATGGAATATCATACCACAGTGAACATAAAGTAACTTCAGCCACGTTCAACAACTTGGATGAATTGTAGCCATGCAATGTTAAGTAACAAGCAAAATCAAGCATACATTGGTTAGACCATACATATGTGCAAGATAAACCAAAACCAAAAACAAAAAAAGATCAGAATGATAAACACAAAATTCAAAGTATTAACTTCCTTTAAGAGGCAAGCAGGGACTTGTGATGAGCACACTGGGAGATGTATCTTCTTGGTAAATTTTTAATTCTTGAGTGAGACTGGCTTAACAGTGTTTGTCATGCAATAAAAATAAATGATGAAACTAAAAGAGGGGCTATGTAAGGACGGAGCATGGTTATGTGTCATGAACCAAGGACTATGCTTGGTACAGTGCCATGCATTTAAAGCCCATAATTAAACAAAACGAAAAGCTCAGTTGATAACTATCTTATTCTAGTCCTGCTGTGATGACAAAATACCACAGACTGGGTAATTTATACAAATTTCACAATAGAAATTTATTTTTTCACAATTCTGGAGGCTGTGAAGTCCAAGATAAAGGGGCCAGCGGATTTGGTGTCTGGTGAAGGCTTCTTCTCCACTTCCAACATGGCTCCTCTCGCTGTATCTTCAGGTGGCAAAAGAGGTGACAGGGACTATGGTGCTTCCTTCCACCTCTTTGACAAGGGCACTAATCCCGCTAGTCACAAGGATGACTTCCTCACCTCCTAAAGGTCCCATCTCTCTTAATACTACGATCACATTGGTGATTATGTTTCAACAGGAATTTTGGGGGACACATTCAGGCCATAGCAATAACTTTTTTTTTTTTGAGACAGAGTTTCACTCTTGTTGCCCAGTCTGGAGTGCAGTGGCAGGATCTCGGCTCACTGCAACCTCTGCCTCAAGCAGTTCGGGCGATTCTCCTGCCTCAGCCTCCTGAGTAGCTGGGATTACAGGTGTGCACCACCACACCCAGCTAATTTTGTATTTTTAGTAGAGATAGGGTTTCTCCATGTTGGTCAGGCTGGTATTGAACTCCCGACCTCAGATTATCCACCCGCCTCAGCCTCCACCATGCCTGGCCAGCAATAACTTTTATGATAAGAAAGACAAAATGTTTGGCTGATCATGGGAGTAAGAGTTACATTTGCCCAGACAGCGAGCTGGATGACACATTCCAGGTGGAGGCCTTTCCTTGGAGTTTTTCCTTGGAAGCCCTGGGCTCCCTTTTACCCACTTCTGCAGTCTGTGCCCACTCCCTTCTCTGTCCCAACTTTCCGATCCTGGTAGGGGTAGCTCTCCTGGCCCGTTGTCTGTCCTCAGTGCCCAATGTTCATGTAATCACACACTTCTCATATTTTAACTTTATTTCCTTGTAGCCACTTACTTTTTTTTTTTTTAAAGAAAGAATAAGAGAGAAAAGAAGAAAGAAAGAGTGAAAGAAAGAAAGAAAAAAAAGAATGTAAGAGAGAAAGAAAGAGGAAGAGAAAGAGGGAGAGAGAACAGGATTCTTGTTCTATTGCCCAGGCTAGAATGCAGTCTAAAAATGGGTATTAAAAACCTCTTTTATGCCAATAATTATGCTTAACAATGGAGACAGGAAGGAA
>CAUYLG010077914.1:0-10971 GCA_963573385.1 Cacajao melanocephalus
CTCCCTTCCTTCCTTTCTCTCTCTCTCTCTCTCTCTCTCTCTTTCTCTCTCTCTCTATTTCTTTCCTTTCTTTCTATTCATAAATACTGTCCCTTACTTCAAAAGAACAGGTAGGGGGCATTCTCTACAGGATACTCACCCATTCTGTGGTTAGTTTTTCAGCTTCCTAGATTAAAGCTAACTGCCTCTATCTTCAGACTGTAAAATTCCTCTAGCTGGGAGGTTTTCTGCTCTGTGTACTTTCATAACATTTTGTAAGCATTAATGATATGCTACAGCATTTTGTAGAGTACTATAACAGAGAATTATATATTAGAGAAAAATTAAAGCCATCGAGCCTGTAATCAGGCCTCAGGAGAACTGCTGAATATCTCAAGTGTGTTTTAGAGTTCTATAAAATTTGGCTTGACATTTATGTGGGATTCCAAATAGTTTTTAGCTCTCTCATCCTAATAATCACCCCAACTTACGTACTCTGGTTTTCCATTTTGCAGGAGAAATCAGCAAAAAAATTTACAGATCTAGTCAGAACTGGTAGAACCAAGAACACATCTTACTCTCTAGGTCTGTTTATAAAGTAAAGAGAGATATTTTTATTTACCAAATATCCCAAAATGATGGACACAATTAAAATGTAAATATGAACTAATTTCCCACATTCATAACAAAGAAAGAGCTTAAAGAAGTTAATTTGTAGGCCGGGTGCTGTGGCTCACACCTGTAATCCCAGCACTTTGGGAGGCCAAGACAGGTAGATCACCTGAAGTCAGGAGTTTAAGACTAGCCTGACCAACATGGAGAAACTCATCTTTACTAAAAGTACAAAATCAGCCGGCCATGGTGATGCATGCCTGTCATCCCAGCTACTCAGGAGGCTGAGGCAGGAGAACTGCTTGAACCTGGGAGGTGGAGGTTGCGCTGAGCCGAGATCGAGCCATTGCACTCTAGCCTGGGCAACAAGAGCGAAACTTCATCTCAACAACAAGAACAAAAAGAAGTTAATTTGTTAAAAGGCTAGCAAGTGAGAAGTCCTCTGATTGGCCCTTTATAGATGTTTTTATTCATACTATCATCATTCCTGAGGAACAGAGACGATCTCCATATAGAAGGTGAGAAAACAGGCTTAGAAATTAGGCCACTTGCTCCAAGTATTTATACACAGAAAACGGTGAGACTGAGATATACCTAGGTCTGTTTCATCATGTGCGCTCTTACTAAGACATGAATGATTCTGACCAGTTGTCTTGCCTCAAGGAGTTTAACTTCTAGTGGAAGATGGGTGGTAAACACATTGACAAACTGATTTCATGGAGAGGGAGAAATATAAAAGGGACAAAGAAAGGAAGACTACAGAGTGAAGTGGAACCATTTTATACTAATTATAAAAACTTTTCAAAATTTTCTTTGTTATGGGAAAATTCAAACATACAAAGTGAGAGAACAGCAAAATAAACTCAATGTAACCACAGCCTCCTTCAAGAATGTCATCTCATGGCCATTCTTATTCCCTCAATCTTCCCACCAACTCTGATTATTTCAGCTGGAAATCTTTCATTAAGTATTTGCAAAAGATAGCTAACCATTTCTTTTCTTCTTATACAAAACCATACCACCACGATCACATCTAAAGGCAAGTTAATAATTTGTGGTATTATTTTAGATTTAGGGTTTGAAGAAGGGCCTATTGGAAGAGGTTATGTTTTGATGATAGCTGAGTTTAAAAAAATGGCCAGCCATGATAACACAAGGGGATGGCACCAAATTTTAATTTGTACAACACCAAAATTTCAAAGTTTATTATCTGTAAGAGAAAACAGGGGGTTTGTCAAAATCAATGCTTGTTGTTCCCTGTAAAATAGTAAGCTTACAGAAAATTTGTTTCTAAGGAACAGATAATCTATGCTTTTGGTCCAAGGTGTGTTGAATTTTTTTTCTTCTATTTCAGAGGACAGATGGATGTAGCTGAATCTCTGAAGGTGTGTACTTGCCTCAAATGTGCAAGATAAATAAATACAAAAGTTACCAACAAAAGACCCAGTCAATGCTAGTGTCAGAGGCGTGTGAACCAGAGCAACTCCATCTTGAACAGGAGCTGGGTAAAATGAGGCTGAAAACTACTGGGCTGCATTCCCAGAGGGTTAAGGCATTCTCAGTCACAGGATGAGACAGGAGGTCGACACAAGACACAGGTCATAAAGACCTTGTTGATAAAACAGGTTGCAGTAAAGAAGCCAGCTAAACTCCACCAAAACCAAAATGGTGATGAGAGTGACCTCTGGTCGTCCTCATTGCTACACTCCCACCAGTGCCACGAGAGTTTACAAATGCCATGGCGACATCAGGAAGTTACTCTACATGGTCGAAAAAGGGGAGGCATGAATAATCTACCCCTTGTTTAGCATAACATCAAGAAATAACCATAAAAATGGGCAACCAGCAGCCTGGGGGTGGCTCTGCATTAGGAGTAGCCATTCTTTTATTCCTCCACTTTCCTTACAAGCTTGCTTTCACATTACAGACTCACCCTGAATTCTTTCTTGTGTGAGATCTAAGAACCCTCACTTAGGGTCTGGATCAGGATCCCTTTCCTGGATTGGGACAGCCCCAGCCTTGAGCTGCAGAGTCTTCTCTATAGAATCGCTACACCCCTGAGTGCCTGTTGAGTGAGGTTCCATAGCTGGCCTGACTATAGATCCTGCCGCCTGGCTTTTTCGTTATTTCTTTTTTGAAAATCCACATAACCAAACCGTTTTGGAACCAAGAGATGAAAATACTCCGAAAAACCGTTGGATTACCTCAACCCACTCTGAGAAGTATCTCTGTGCTTGCTTGTTCCTTTCCTGGATGAAGATCAGCTGAACATAGCCGCAGCACTAATGTTCCTAGCTGGCATTTCAGCCCAACGTCTCCAGGCAGGCGCTTCGCCAATTCCTCCTCTGCCCATTTGAAATTCAAATCCCTTGAATAAGCCTCAGTGCCACCTTTGTCCAAAAACCCCAAAAGCCCCAGTCCATGTCGATCTGCCTTTAGGTTATAAAGGGACATATGACTGCGTAGGAAGATAAACTGTGTCGAAATAACATCCAGGGTGGTTGTTAAATAAATTCAGGAAATCCAAGACATTCACTGTTAAGCTGAGACTCTGTCCTCAACTCACCTCCCAGACAAGAAGTGGGCAAAGAAGCCACATGCTGGGGGCCCACACTCTTGAACTCTGGCTCAGCTTTTAGGATCTTCAATGGCTGTTTGTATTTAAAAATAATGTAAGTTACCAACTTTTTGCAGCATCGGAGCTCCTGTTCCAGGCATCTGAAGAGGTGTTCTTAAAGTCTTAGCTTAGGAAACCTTCAGTTACGATAGGAGAATCTCGGGTCCATTTTCTTTTTAGGCAATTCATGTGCCGTATGACCTTGGAAAAATCACTTGATCACCCTGAATTTTATTTTCCACATCTACAAAATGGGGAGATTCAGATTTGGATCATAGGGTTGCTGTGAGGGTCAAATAAGAGGCATGGGAAGATGCCTTGAGAGAGAAAAGTCCCAATGTAATGTAAGCTTTTTTAAAAAATGAAGATTCTAAGCGTGATGCAGCTGCACTTTGGGACTGATGAGGGATTTGTTTGAAGCCTGTGGCTCAGTTTGATTTAAAAGGAATTTACCAGACACCTCCTCTTCATTTAGCATGCTTTTCCCTGGTGCCAAAGTACTTGTGGGGGTGGAGTGGGGGTAGGGGTGGTGGGGAGATGAGAAACACAGAAATAAAAATGACTACACAGCAGTACACTGAACCGTGTCCTCAAGCAAGGTTAGCTTCTCCAAGCTGAGTTTCCTTGGTAATAAAATTGGTGACAATAACAAGGCATTTTTGTGGGCATTAGAAGAGATAGGAGGGGCAGAGCATTGAGCATAGTGCCTGGCACACAGGAAACGCCGTAAGTTTACATGCTTTTAAAAAGACAATTTAAATTTCTTTTCCACCACAAAGGCAGTCAAGTTCTGATATTCTTTCCTCTCTATCAGCTTTAAAAAAAAGAGTTGTTATTTTTTTTAATGTCTGTAATAGGAGCCAGGAAGGTTACTGAACAGGAGTAACTGCAAAATTAACCTGGCAGCAGTTTTGGGAGGGAACGAAAGAAGGTCAGGCAGTAGTTAGGAGACCTATTAAGATGATATTTTAATCATCTCCAAGAGGCAGGCCTGGAAACTGTGATTAAGAAAAATGATAAATGTGGCCTGGCACGGTGGCTCACACCTGTAATCCCAGCACTTTGGGAGGCTGAGGCGGGCGGATCACGAGGTCAAGAGATTGAGACCGTCCTGGCCAACATGGTGAAATGCCATCTCTACTACAAATACAAAAATTAGCTGGGCGTTGTGGCATGTGCCTGTGGTCCCAGCTACTTGGGAGGCTGAGGCGGAAGAATCACTTGAACCCAGGAGGCGGAGGTTGCAGTGAGCCGAGATTACGCCACTGCACTCCAGCCTGGCAACAGAGCAAGACTCCATCTCAAAAAGAAAAAAAAAAAAAGATAAATGAAAGAGTAAAGGCTCAGAGGAGGCAAGAAGGACTAGGATGAAGAACATGGAACTTGGTGGCATGTATCCATCACTCATTCTGTCCATCTCCTCTCTGTGGACTAGGGCCCATGGCACCATTTGGTCATGGCAGCCTTTCCCCCTGAGCAAGCTCTGTAGGAGTTATTGCCATTGGCTTTGGCTTTGCACAATGCATGTGCTCTCTTTAGAGACGGAGGAGCTTATCTTCAAAGGGAGGAGCATAACTTTTCCAAGAGTAGGAGCTAAGGAAAAGAGGGAGGGTGAATCTAGCAATGGAATCTCAAGATGGAAATTACCAGATAATCTCAACTGCCTCTTCAGTATAGGAATCTGATTTATGATTTAAGTGCACAAAATAGCAATGAGGCAGTGGGGGATGAGGAGCAGAGGGAAGACTTAGACTGCTCTCCATAAAATAATGACACATTTATTGTGCAATTATTATGTGCTAGGTCCTCTGTTAGATGCTTTAAATGCTTTTCTTGTTTAATTCTTACTATAACCTTATGAAGTTAGCTGTATTATTATCTGCATTTTGTAGATGAGGAAACTGAGGGCAAGTGGCCCCAAATGACTTAGGAGTAGATTTAAAGACAGGCAGTATGACTCTAGAGCCTAAGCACTATGCTAAACTGAGCATTTGAATATATTAAGAAAATAAGAAATGGAAAAGACCCAGTGAATTAGAAAGTGTGATGAATTTTGCATTCATACCCAGGGCTTACTTTAATTAATTTTTGAAACTATATTCTAATGGCAATCAAAATTGAGGAAAACTGGAACCACTTCTTTCACACAAACGGGGGACAAAAAGCTGTAAAGATGCCCTTGTTTGGTAAGAAAGAAGAATTGTGTTTGTGTCTAACAGAGAACTGATTGTAAATGTTACAATGAAAAGTCTTTTCAGTAATAATGTCCTCTGTAAATTACCTGCTGATTGTTGGCACATGGTAAAAATAGTAGTCAATGTCTGTGTGTATGTGTGTGTGTGAACCTGTTTGTATTAGGTCGTTATCCTAAACTCAACTAAAAATTACATAAAGAATAGTCTAACCAGAAAACAGCTAAGCAATTGCTTACAATGGTTGGGTTATCATATTATATCCCTTTGATTCATTTTTATTTTTGCTTTCAAGTTTCATTCTAACAAAACATTTAGTGGAGCTGCAGAGTGGAGCTTATTTATTCCTCATAGAAGGACATTGTAATCACATGTGATTTTTTAATATATAAATGTGTCAGATGTCCAAGAGAAACCCACTTCCAGGGTAAGATTGCTCTACACCCACTTCTCTGTTAAATAAGACTATTTACTGATAGATGGTGGCTTTCAAAAACATTCCTTTTCCCATTTAGCAGTGTGTAACATTCATGAAGTCAAATATTTATTTCTTATATATTACACGCCTGTTAGAATTAATTTTTTTGTTTCATGTTTCTTATCAGTGTCAATTATAATCAATTACTTGTAGAAAAAGATGGAAGTTCTAATTTATTACATGATGACACACAGTAGATACAGCCTTTCTATTTAGAATTGAACAAAACCTCTGTATTAGTATTTTGTGAGTGCCAAGGGAAGGCTCTAGGGATAGACCTTAAATAAATAAAGCATTTTTTTCTTAGCCTCCTTTCCTAAATACTTTAACTTTTAGAAATAACACTGGCTAGCCAATGAAAACACTTCTTTGATAAAAGCTAAGAATTTAAGATAAAAAACAGCTGGGCAGGTTTTTTCTATACAAAAGGAAACAACTTTGAACTATATAGACAATGTTGTTTAAACCCAAACAGATGTGGTTTAATCTTGTTTTTGATCCTCTTGTAGATTTTTCTCGAAATGCCTGCATATGCATAGAAATGATGACTTTCAGATGTTTGAACATAATTTGTCTCTGTTAGAATATCACCTTGGTACATAGATCATGTACACCAAATACTCCAAGGCTTTGAACAGGGACAGCAGGGTACCAGAGAAAATTTATGCTGGTCTTTTGGTTTGGCCCAACAAGTCTGTAAGAAACTAAAGGGGAAGAAAAAAGCAATGGTGTCCATGCAATGTCATTTTCAAAACAAGAAAGTCACATGTGTTCTCCATGACTTCACTAAATCATGGTGATAGTTTCAGATCCTCACACTTAGAAATGCTTTTAAGATGAATCATATCACATGAACGCTCTGAAAATAACACATATGGTAGATTTACTCACCCTTCTGTGTCCCCACTGATTATTATCCACTTATCCTGCAATATCCTCATGCATTGGAGCTTTCCCATCCTAACACCAGGAGAAGAAACCACTGGAGCAAAACGATTTTAAAACAAGAAATGTCATCAGTCAGACTGTGAAGCCACCTACTAAAATATACTCAAATCCACTTTGAACTTCAAAGTCTATTAGAGTTGTTACCTCAGGCAGCAGCCAAAAGGTTGAATGAAGAGTTGTGCAGCTAGAAATGTGATACAGATTTTTCCTTTTCTTCTCTTTCCTCCCCCTACCTGAATTAGTATTATGGTGAACGGAGAGGAAAGGGTCTAGTGGAACAACATGTGGAGAGACTTATGATCATTAATGGGAATCAAAAGGAAAGAGAACTCTAGGACAGAGGACGCTGGCAATTAACACTCAGACCATCAAATGACCTTGAGGAAGTCCGTGGACAGCACTGTTCCAATTTAGCTTTTCCTTCAAGGCGCCTCCTCTTTAGTTTATGTAATTTTCTCCATGGTTGTAGCCCTTGAGAATATGTAAAAGGCCACATCTGGAGTGGGAGGAAACGAGATGCATATATTTGTTGGCAAAATTTTGAAAAAGAAGTGTGTGTGGTGGGGCTAAGTGGGGGGAAGAAGAGGAGAGACAGGGGTGAGGTAGACTGAGAGTGGTGGATTTGTGCTTGAATCACTGGGAAACCAGCCTAATGGCTCCAATGAAAACACTAAAGAAAGATCCAATTCATAAGTGGTCAAACATTTTCTAGAACTCTGTTGGCTCTCTAGCAACAAACTATTGTTCTGTGTAATGTCTTGCCCCATCAAAACCCCCCTCAGGGCATACATGTAATGTGAGTTCATCCATCGACACAATCTAATCTACAACAATAATCGGGCATTATATGTGAATGCTTATTATTTCAGAAATGCAGATTTGTTTATACGGTGGAGTCTCTAAGTCCTCTGCACTATCCATTTGTGCTGTCTGTCTGGATGTGTTTCCTGATCTTTGTATGAGGAAGTTGCCCCTGCTTAACATGACTCAGAAAGAAAACAGTAGACTCGTTGGAGTGTTGTCGTGATGTGCCAGGGGCATCATGAATGATGTCTCCCACCAAGAATGACAGTAGCTGCCAAAGGATGCAGGAGGCAGGCACTGGCCCGATTACAGAGCAGTGAGTCAGTTTCAGGAGGCTGTGTGGAAATCCAACTGATTCCTGGGGTAGTGGGGAGCGGGGAAGACTGAAGAAGGAACAAGAAGAAGCAGAGGATGCTGCCTTCATAGGAGGATGCTTGGGTCCTGAGCAAAGTAGGAAAGGAACTAAGGGCCAAGGCACTCCCTTTGGTGAGAACGAAAGGAGAATGACAGTGTTACATGGGACACACTAGAAGGCAGCTGAGAAAGATGGAGAAAAGTCCTCAGATTAGGGAGCTACAGAATTGGCTTCTAGCACTGGATCTCTAACTGTGTGACTTAGACAAATTATTTATACTTTTCTTATAGATCTTATGTAAAATAAAATGGTCTGATGTCTTCTAAAGGTCCTTCCAACTAGAAAATTATCTGAGCATAACAGTCCTGTATGATACTGCTTCTGAGTCTATAAATGCACACATTTAACTCAGACTATTTCAACTGCACGCCTGTCAGAAAAAGAAGGAGTAGGTGGAATGGAAAGGGGAAGAGAGAGAGCCCAAGACCAAGACAGAAAAAACACATAAATGAAGCAGTGATGATAATTGTGGCGCATCTTCACATCTGTGAAACGACTTAGCCAAAGTGACTTAGAAGAGACACGATTCTTCACACCTCACATTTGGTCTCAGTATCTACCATATGAACATCTCACCCTCTTGAAAAGCACTCTGGCATTTAAACATATTACTATTAAACATGATAGTGGTTTAAATATTTATTACTATTTTTGGTACAACATGGTTTAGAACACAAGTCAAATATTCCATTGGGCATTCAACCAAAGAATCACTAATCTATTGTGATGCGGGAAGAAAACCTGTTTGAGTTGGGTTTAGAGAAAAATGGCACATTGGTCTTTGAAGTAATTGTCTTCTAAATAATCTTCAATGGCAATTCATAATAAATGTGATTTTTTTCCTACCTCATGTGCTGACTTCGGAATTGTAGAGTACTGTACCTACTACCTTTTGCTGTTGTGGGAATCTCTGTTGCAACTTAGGGCGTGTATTAAAGAGAGCCACCAAGCCATGAAGAAGTGGATGAGATACAGTCATCATTCTTAGAGTCTCTGTAGAAAAGTGATGACAATAATAAAAGTGACTAATTTGTATCAAGGGCCTTTGTGCCGTGTACCATGTGGAACATTTTACACATATTCTTGTCTTTTCCACAACAATCTTATCACTGAACAAGTAGCTTACTTTATTGCTCACCTACTACATGACAGAAACTCTCCTAGGCTCCAGGGAGATAGTAGCAAACAAAATAAAATAAAGTTTCGTTTCTCATGATGTCGAATTCTGATGAGAGAGAGATGATAAACAAATATATACGATGTCAAGTGTTGATAAGCCCTATGGAGAAAAATGAAGCAGGATAAGGACATAGAAAATGTCAGAGGGAGGCTCACAACTGTAATCCCAGCACTGTGGGAGGTTGAGGCAGGATGATCGCTCGAGCCCAGGAGTTTGAAACCAGCTTGGGCAACATAGCAAGACCCCGTCTCTACAAAAAATTAAAAAAATTAGCTGGACATGGTGGAATGCACCTATAGTCCCACCTAATTGGGAGGCTGCCTTGGAAAGATTGCTTGAGCCATGGAGGTTGTGGCTGTAGTGAACTGTGATCACACCACTGCACTCCAGACTGGGTGCCACAGCAAGACCTGTCTTAAAAATATTTATACATATATATATATAATATAAAAAATGTAATATATAATTATATAAAAAGAGAGAGAATGCCAGAAGGAAAGGTGGGTGCAAGTTAAAAAAGGTGGGCAGAGAGATCTCTCTGGTAAGGTCAAGGAAGCAAGGGAATTAGTCCTATACCCAGGCCAAGAAAACACTAGGATTGTCCTGGCTGCAGATGGGGAAACCAAGCTCCCCAAAGCCTTTCACTTAATAAAACGTGACGCTCTCACTACATCTCAACACAGCCTCTGCTTCACATACATCCAGATGCAGGTCAGAAGAGGGCTGTGACTACATGAGATTAGCAAGTCTGGTTGAAACACTAAAACTGCACAAGTCTCCTAACACATCATGGCTTAGTCTATGTAAAGATCAATCTGGTTGATTTTTTCCTATTACGTTGAATTAACAGAATGGCAAGTTGTATTGGTATTACAGAGAAAAGGTGTACGTTTTTCTGATTGTTTTCTCCCTTTTTCTTACTCACTCCAGGAACAAAAAGTCAATGCAGCATGGTTTCAGACAGTGCTCACAGAGAGTCAGGGGACTCCTCAAAGAGGCTACAGGGACTTCTGTGTCAGTCGACAGTGATGATCAGTGGTCAGAGCTCCAGGCTGACAACCCCTGCTTTAACCAGAGCAGCAGTGACTCTATACTACACACTGTGGCTCTGAAAATGAGATTTCTGGGACCAGCATGAAGGTTGAAAACAGTGTGCATGGTATGGCTCCTTGTGAAGAGTAAATAAAGATGTTTTTTGAGGCATCTTAAAAAGCTGGCTTTAAATGCAAAATTTCCCTACAAGTTTCCAATGGAATAAAAATCATAGGTGGTAGCTTGTATGTTTTGAAAAACAAATGTTGTGTGTAAGTATGCTATTGGATGAGAAAAGACTTTTAGGCAATTCTAATCAAAGATTTGAAGAAACAATGAAAGATCACTATTTTTGGTACAACACAGTTTAGAACACAAATCAAATATGACTGACTATGCTTTTCTCTCTCATCTTTCCTGGTGGATATAATGGATCTGTCACCTTCTATTTAAATACACAAATACAGACACTTATGTATAGCCTAGATGTTTAGGGTTTTTTTTTTTTAAGGTCAGTTTTTTAAAATATAAATATCAATGTTTAAAAAATCTGGAGACAACAGATGCTGGAGAGGATGTGGAGAAACAGAAACGCTTTTACAGTTAGTGGGAATGTAAATTAGTTCAACCATTGTAGAAGACAGTGTGGCAATTCCTCAAGGATCTAGAAATAGAAATACCATTTGACCCAGCAATCCCATTACTGGGTATATA
>CAUYLG010077915.1:0-12809 GCA_963573385.1 Cacajao melanocephalus
ATTATTGGCATAAAAGAGGTTTTTAATACCCATTTTTAGACTGCATTCTAGCCTGGGCAATAGAACAAGAATCCCATTCTCTCTCCCTCTTTCTCTTCTTCTTTCTTTCTCTCTTACATTCTTTTTTTTTCTTTCTTTCACCCTTTCTTTCTTTTCTCTCTTTTTCTTTCTTTCTTAAAAAAAAAAAATTAACTCAAAATGGCTCCTAAGAGGAAAAAATGCCATAATATAGTGATTAAATGTATTTCTCCCAAAAGTAAAAAGAAAATGGATCCTAGAACTAAATATATAAGCTAAAACTAGAAAACTTCATGACCTAGGATGAAACATTGGTTTATTAGCTATGACACCAAAAACACAAGCTAAAAAAGAGAAAAGATAGATACATTAGATTTCATCAAGGTAGAAAACCTTTGTGCTTCAAAGAACAGCAGCAAGAAAGTAAAAAATATGACCCACACAGAATGAGAGAAAATGTTTGCAAATCCTGTCTGATAAGGAACTTGTATCCAGAATATATAAAGAACTCTTATAATTCAACCATAAGAAGACAAAAAAACTCAATTTAAAAAATATGCAACGGGACCAGGTGTGGTGGCTCACACCTATAATCCTAGCACTTTGGGAGGTTGAGGCTGGCAGATCGCTTGAGTCCAGGAGTTCAAGACCAGCCTGGACAAGGTGGCAAAAATCCCATCTCCACCAAAAAAAAAAAAAAAAAAAACAACCAGTCAGATGTGGTGGCACATGCCTGTAGTCCCAGCTACTAGGGAGGCTAAGGTGGGAGAATCACTTGAGCCTGGGAGGCTGAGACTGCAGTAAACCATGAGTGCTACTGCACTCCAGCCTGGGCGACAGAACAAGACCTTGTCTCAATAAAATAAAATGTGCAAAGGATTTGAAAAGACATTTCACAAAAGAAAATAAACAAATAGCCAATAAATACGTGAAACAATGTTTAATATCATTAACCATCAGAGAAATGCAAATTAAATCCATGAGGAAGCGCTCCACATCCACTAGGATGGCAATAATAAAAAAGGCAGATCATGACAAGTGTTGAAGAAAGTGAAGAAAAACTGGAATCTTCATGCAGGCTGGTGGTAATGTAAAATGGTGCAGCCATTCTGGAAAACAGTTGGGCAGTTCCTCAAGAAGATAAACATAAAATTATGACTCTGTACTTTCACTCCTAGGTGTATATATATCCAAAAGAAGTGAAGACACATATCCATACAAAAACTTACATATGAATGTTTCTAGCAATGTTATTCATAATAGCCCAAAGTAGAAACAACCCAAATATTCATCACCTGATGAACAGATAAACCAGTTGTGATCTATCCATACAATGGAATCTTATTCAGCTATAACAATGAATGAAATACTGATATATGCTACAACATGGATGAATCTTGAAAACATTGTGCTAAGTGAAAGAAGCCAGACACAAAAGGCCATATGTTATATAATTCCATTTGTGTGAAATGTCCATAATAGGCAGAGCCAAAGAGATTGAAAGTAGATTAGTGGTTGCCAGCGGCTGGAGAAGTGGAGGGAGGAGAAATTGGGACTGACTGCTAAAAGGTACAGGATTTCTTGTGTGGCGATGAAAATGTTCTGGAACTACGTAGCAGTGATGGTTGCACAACTGTGAATGTACTAAAAACAACTAAATTGAACACTTTAAGAGTGTACAACAAAGCGCAAGCTTTATTGTATGTGAACTATATGTCACTCTAGTTATTTTTTAAAAAAATACTTAGTACAGTATACTACTCTATTGGCTTCCAGTCTGTTCCATAAGCAACTAACTCAGCCAAAAAGCTGGTAGACACAGTTCTGAAGTTTGCAGACAAATGTATGCATATTATTTACTGGTTTGGCCATCTCTATCCTCTGCACTCTGTCCATCCCATCCTGCTTGACTTAATGCTTGTTCCTGAGGTTATCTGTCATGGTAGGTCTGAGTGAAAAAGCAACACCCTTAATCTGATCTTGATTGCTGGGCTAACTCCCACTGTCTGTCAGGGAATGCTTAACTGGAGCTGACTGGGGAAGGCTTAGGGCCATAGTCTTATTTCCTGGTACAGCTGCCTCTTTGGAGCCACTTGAGACCACTGCTTCAGTTCAGAGCACAAAAGGAGTTGGCTTTCTCAACATGTGGAAGCTCAAAATACTGGACTCTCGGGCAACTTATGTGATTGGGCACAGGCAGGAAGAGCCCCATCAGCAAGGCTGCCTTCACTTTCATCTTTGCTTGCAAACTCCTGGCTCTATTCTGAGTTTCTTTGTCTAACAGGGCCCTGTACCAAGTGGAAAGATGCCAGTACCCACCAAAAATTGGACCTTTTCTAGGTACCTCACCCAGAACTAGAAGCTCAGTAGGCATGTGAACTCCCTTCCAAGATATCATAAGAGATAGTGTTACCAAATGCTTTGCATAATATGAGTCACCAGCCTTCCAACCTGAAATATCTGCCCACTGTCTGACAACATCCCTCATGCCTCATATTTAGAATTTTGCCAAACTAACAACACTCTGCTTCTAGATCTACAATTTGATGTTAATTAGGATATGGTTTAGACTGCTGTCACAAAAAGACCTCAAACTACATTGGCTTAAGCAAAGTAGAAATTTGTTTTTCTACCATGCAAGTTGATGGTCTAGGGCTGATACAGTGGTTTCGTGGTTTTGGAGGACTCAGGCTTTTTGTGTCGTATTACTTCATTATTCTCAATATGTTACTTCCATCGAAGAGTCTAAGAAAGACAGCGTCTGTCATGGGTTGGGTTTCTCAGGGAACTGCCTCTGAAACAGAGATTTGCAGACAGGGGTTTCATTGGGAGATCTGTTGGGGTCATTTCTCATGGGAGGGAGTGAGAGAAACAGGACTGGGCACAGGGGAAAGTTGAGCTGTGACATAGTCACAACGCAGGCCTTGGCCACCCACAGGAACTCTGCAGCTGGGGCAGCCTTGAAAGTTGTCTCAATGAAGGCAAGGTGCTGGGCTTATGACCCCAGCAGTCATTGGATTCAGGCTCCATGTGTTATCTCTGGGAAGAAGGCCTAAATTTGGGGAAACAAGCTTCTGGGGAAAGACTCAGCTGAGCTGACAATACTCTCAGCAGTTGGGGGAAGGAGCACTTATTTTGAATGGGATATTGGAGAATACACAACAGGGTCTCCCAGGACTGCTGTGATTCCTGCCATAAGGTCTATCCATCTGGTGGGAGGTAGAAGCCCCACAGCACTTCCGCTCACATCTCATTGGCCAGAGTTAGCCACACAATCGCAATGACCTGGAAGAGCCATGTGCTTAGCTAAAGACTGAAGAACAAAAGCAAAAGTGAAGATTGGGGTCATTTGAGAACCTCTGCCATGTTCTTTGCTTCCATATCCTTCCATTGCCCCAGTTGTCCGTTCCTCCTCAGAACCTGGCAGGAGCAGGGAGCATGGTTTCAGGATGATTCAAGTGCATCACATTTATAGTGCATTTTATTCCTATTATGATTGCATTGTAACATATAATGAAATAATTATACAACGCATCATAATATAGAATCAGTGGGAGCCCTGAGCTTGTTTTCCTGCAACTAGATGGCCCAATATAAGGGTGATGTGAGACACTGACAGATCTTGAGGTGTTAGATTCTCATAAGGAGTGCACAACCTAGATCCCTTCCATGAGCAGTTCACAACAGGGTTTGTGCTCCTGTGAGAATCTGATGCCGCTGCTGATCTGACAGGAGGTGGAGCTCAGGCGGTCCTGTGAAGAGTTGGGAGCAGCTGTAAATACAGACGGAGTGTCGCTCACTTAGCCACCACTCATCTCCTGCTGTGAGTTCCTAACAGGCCACAGACAGGTACCAGTCCTTGCCTGGGGGTTGGGAACCTCTGCTTTAGGCGATGAAAGTGGAAGATGGTTACATAGTTTCCATGGGTCCTGATACAAAGCCAGGGCTGCTGGGGTTTAGCTCTGTTTCTTCCCCGAATGCACAATAGGGATATGGCAGCACTGGATATCAAGATGCTGAGATGATGGCATGTCCCAGATGATCCAGGAGCAGGATGGGGTGACATTATGGGACCAGAGGAGCCAAGGTCCCCCCAATCCCCAGCTTCCCCAGTGGGACAACAACATGGTGCCCATAGTCAGCTCACCTTTCACATCCAGCACTCTGTGATTGGGGCACCCAACTCAACCTGATTGATAGCTCTTTCTATTCTCTCCTCTTCCCTACAGCACCCCTACTCTGCCTCCAAGGTCTTGCCTTGCCCCAAAGAGTAAAGAGGTAGGCTGCCCTTTGAATATGCAATGTATGGCCCAGAGACACAAACTGTCAGGGGCCTCAACACATTTTGCATTCATTTCTATTCTAATAAAAATAAAACCTAGCACATAGTAGGTACTCAATAACTACTTGGAGAATGAAGGAGTACATGAATACATGAATGGATGAGTGAATGAATGGATAGATGGATGCAATCACTGCTCAACTTTGCTCTCCACGCCCTGCCCCCCTCACAGCGCCACTCTTCGGGAAACAGCTCTTTCCTCTGGGATCCTTGCAAAGAGGCCATCATGGGTCAGGCTCTCCTTCCTCTCCCTCTAACTGAAACCCACAATGATGGGGCTCTGTCCACACTTTGACCCACTGTCCAGCTGGTAACGATGCCCCATGTCCCCATCAAGTGTAATTCTACATAATTATTTCCAAATCTGTCGCTGGCCAGTGGTGGGGCTGGCTGACACAGGCAGTGCTACTCAGGGCCATGTGGGAAGCTGTCAAAGCCACGTCTGTGTACTATTCAGGGTGGCAGATGCCTCCCTCCATGTCCTCCTGTCCCCCAGCACCCTCAGTTTGCCATCTCTCAGAACTTAAGTTGGATTGCCTTTCATTTCTCTTCAATATCTTTTCCCTGATATGATGTCTACTGGTATTTATGCCCCTGTATAGTTCCTTGCCATACTGAATAGGGTTTCCTGTTGAAACATTGGGATATTCTGGAAATGGCCACGCATGACTTTTAAGACAAGGTCATAACAAAAAACATTGCAGCTCCTACCTTGTCTCTCAGATCACTAGTTCAGGGGAAGCCAGCTGCCATGTTATGAGGATGCACAAGCAGTCCTACAGAAAGGTCCATGTGGCCAGAAACAGAGGCCTCCTGCCAGAAACCAGCACTAGTGGCAGGAATGTGAGTGCACCATCTTGCAAGCAGCTCTTCCAGCCCCAGTTGAGCCTTCAGATGACTGTAGCCCCAGCTGATATCTTGACTACAACCTCATGACAGACCCTGAGCAGAACCACCAGCTAAGCTGCTCCCAAATTTTTGACCCCCAGAAACAGTGCAAGATGATACATATTTATTGTTTTGTTTTGTTTTTTTTTATGAGACAGAGTCTTGCTCTGTCACCAGGCTGGAGTGCAGTGGCGTGATCTCAGCTCACTGCAACCTCCGCCCCCCCCAGTTCAAGCAATTCTCCTGCCTCAGCCTCCCGAGTAGCTGGTACTACAGGCGTGGGCCACCACACCCAGCTACTTTTTGTATTTTTAGTAGAGACGGGGTTTCACCATGTTGGCCAGGATGGTCTCGATCTCTTCACCTTGAGATCCGCCCGCCTCGGCATCCCAAAGTGCCAGGATTACAGGCATGACCCATTGTGCCTGGCCATTTATTGTTGTTTTACGCTGGTAAGTTTTGAGGAAATTGATTACACAGCAAGAGAAACCCAATACACCGAGTCACTCCCCTAACCTATAGCACAGCCTGAGTCCTCAAACCTACGCTAGAGGCAACAAATGGGGAGAAGCCCTTTCCATGGAGCAAACTGTGCATTTGGGGAGGAAGATTCATCCTGAGTCCATTTGGGGCCCATGAGGGTTGGCATGGGTTCTGGTGGGGGTTGTCTAGGGCCTAGACCAAGTAGTCCTGGTATAGGACACCAGGAAAACAACTCAGGGCAGGATACATGGGGTCCCTGGTCAGGGTCCTAGAGCTCCTGGGGGGCTTAGAAAGACCAGGGTGATGGGAAGAGAAAGCACTGCAGGTCAAGGAAGCAACACAATTGTCGATGAGCCCTCTCAGTACTATAACCACAATACAACTCTATAACTGACACTGCTGACCATAATGGCAACCAGGAGAGCTGCCTGCCATCTGAAGCATGATGAGCAGGTACTTTTGCATTGTCTTCTGCACTCTCAGTAACACCCAGTGTACATGTGCTTTTATTATGCCCATTCTACAGACGAGAAAACTGAGACTCTGGGCTGTTAAGAAAGTGGCTTACCAAAACCTACCCAGCTAATAAGTACAGGGCCAGGATTTGAACATGAATGGTCTGACTCCACAGGCTCCATACAAGTGGCCTGCAAACTAGCGTGGGGCCTCCTGTTGTGTACCGCAGAAGCTGTGGCTCTGAGGCCCTCCTTGTTCCCATCCCAGAGTTAGCTGAGTGGCTGGAGCATGGCTGCGCCCAGGCCCAAGGCTACCTCAGCACCCTCCTGGCCTGCTTCCCTCCTCCCTGGCTCCCTGGCCTTTGCACCCGCTGGATATTCTCCTTTTCCTAGCTCTCGGGGCCTCTCGGGCTCACTGTAGGTACTGCAAGGCACGGCCCCTTCTGCATGCACTGAATTGCACCCTGTCTCCCCCATTTCAGTGTTCACGGTGACTACCTCCCTACTTCCTTTTTAAGACTTAAGTAAGTTAACGTCTTCAGAAAGACTTCTTACCTCCCACTCAAGGACAAGTTGAGTTCCCCTTCCCTAAGCCTGCATCTGCTCTGCTGCCTACGACCCTTAAACCTGTAGCACAAAAGGTTGGCATGGGCACTGAAGCAGGGCATCAGCTAAGGGAGCTGTGTGTGTGCTCACCCCAACCTGGCCTTGTAGTGAGGAGTTTTAAAGCTTGAAGCCTCCTTCTTCGGGAGGAGATTCTGCAAAGAAGTCAACCCCTTGCTAAGGAGCCCCTGGCATCAGAACTCTGGCCAGGGGTGCCCCATGGAGTGTGAGTGCCCTGGGCCCTGCAGCCCACACTCCTTGAGGGAAGCAGGCTGTGGGGCACCCCAGACATAGCTTTGGGAGGCCTGCAAAAGATTTCTGTGCTGGGGGCAGGAGGTAGCCCATGGCTCGGCAGAGTACCCACAAAGTCCTCACCCATGACAGGGTCTCCTAGGTTGAGAGTGGGCTGGGGAGTGGGTTGGGCAACCAGGGTGCCAGTGCAAAGAGGCCCCATCAAGATATGAAACATAAGCATCCCAGGCCTGTCCTGCCCTACTCCCCGTGAGACCCAGGGACAGCACCATGCCTTCCTGTGCACAAGGTGACAAGAGGAAGAGGCAACCATCTGACCCTAGTGAGAGGGGAGGAGGACAGGGCAGGCACCTCACCCCACACAAGCACAGGAAGAGGGGTGCCCCAACAGCCCCAGCTGAGCTGAACCCTGCCCTGTCAGAGGGAGGCACTGGTCTTAAAGCCACTCGCTTCCTTCTCTGCACCTTACATTTCCCAGAGAGGCCAGAGTCAGAGGGGTGCAGAAGAGAGAGTAGAGAGCCCTTCCCTGGACACATCTGGACTCGCTAATGGGAAAGGGCCCCGGGAGAGAGCATGATGGGACGAGACAGGCCAGGGCTAAGGAGCAGGAGGACCTGAGATCGAAGATAGGAGAGAGAAAGACAAGGAGAAGCAGAATGAAAAGGTTGGGGAAATCCAAAGAAAGAGGCTGAGGGCAGGCTGGAGAAAAGAAATGATGCTTTTGGAACTGGCCCGGGGCTCCTGCAGCATACCGACTCAAAGACGTGAGCAGCTGAGCCCGCCCGCTTTGTGCTGTGGCTTCCTCAGTCAGTCCAGGACCACTGGGAGGAGAGTGGTGGACACCCAGCCAGAGCCTCCCCCACCGGGAGCACCCACAGTCTGTGATGACTGCCCCTGACAGCCTAAGTCAATGTTTAACCATGTCCTGAGCCCAGGAATGCTCTATCTGGGACATGCAATTACAGGGGGTTGGGTTACAGTCCTACCACTGGCAAGGGCTCAGTGGCAGGAGATAAGAAGGTGGCACCAGGAAGGGTTGTGTGTGTGCTCAACCGTGGGCTCCCAGCACACCCCCGGGGCCGGCTCACAAGGCTCCATTG
Organism: Cacajao melanocephalus; assembly: GCA_963573385.1. Lineage (NCBI taxonomy): Eukaryota > Metazoa > Chordata > Mammalia > Primates > Pitheciidae > Cacajao > Cacajao melanocephalus. The sequence continues at coordinate 8,142 of CAUYLG010077915.1, forward strand.
TTGGGGTCTGGCTCCCAGCCCATCGCCAGCTAGATAGGAGCTGCTGTTCTGACAAGGCAAGAAAAGCACACCCCAAGTTCGTACAGATGCCGTACCCCTTTCTTATCAGGGGGAAGGTAGGGAGCTAGCAAAGCTAATGTTGATTTAGAGACAAAACAGGAAAAAATATTAGCAATCATGGGAAAAGTCAGTTCCGGCAGCTGGAGGCAGGGGTGGGAATGTCGAGGGCTAGGGAAGGAGGCCCCACAGTTCTGTGCTGGGTCTACGGTGTGGGAGTGGAAACCAGGCATGGGCATTCTGCTTCCTAGGACTTGAAGTCTGGTTAGGAAAAGAATAGTTCATTTCTTCAACTAAATGTGCAGGCTCTGTTGTAGTAGGTGCTGGGGGAATTCAAGTTGTTGACCTTCTAGTGGAATGTACCTAAAAACAGCTGTGAACATCTGTACTTAGCTGGGGGGGACAGGATGGGTGAGACAGAGGGAAAGTGGGAGTCACTCTGGGGTAGACAGTCAGGCAAGGCCCTGAGAGCTGAAGGAGAAAGACAGATTATTACCAGGAGGCTGGGCGTGAATCCCAACTTCTTCTCCACCAGCGGATTCTAGGTGAGGAATTTTGTCTCCATGAGCCACAATCTACAAAATGAGGATGATGGGAAAAACTACCTAAGGGGGTTAACACAGAGGACTGGAGGAGAGAAGACACGCAGGCCCTGAGCACGAGGTGGCTCCTCTGGAAATCAGTATCACAAATGGGTAAATCACAGGCGGCTGGTCATCCAAGGCGGGAGCTAAAGTGTGGAAAATGTGGGCTGGACCTCAAGCCAGTGCTGTAGGCTGGGATTGGTGATGAGCAGGGAAGGCAGCTCTGGGAGAGAAAGGAGCCCAAACTGACATTTTCCAGGGACTTTTCATCCTTAAAGTGATCCAGTCAGCTCATTTCTTCCAAATCTGTATTTTGGTGCACACTTTAAACTGGCATCGCAGAGCTTGTGAGTGGTGATGGCAGTGCCCACTGTGTCTGTGGTGTGCCGGCCCCTCATGGTGGGGAGAAAGGGGATGTGACCCTACCCTCACGGCAGGCTGGGCTCCTTTCTCTCCCAGAGCTGCCTCAGCCTTTTATAGCAAGTAGAGGCTACACACAGTCTCTGGGTCCTCTGTCTCTGTCTGCCCAATCTTGCAAGCTGGCCTTGACAGCAGCTTCCTCTACACACCTTCAGTCCTTCAGTTGACCCAACCTAGCAGGCAGCCATTTCACTGTGGGCTCCCTGCATCAATGCACCAAATTGCACCTGTCTCCCCCATTCCAGTGTTCACTGTCTCCCTATTTAATTTTTAAGACTTAAGTGAGTTAACTTCTTCAGGAAGCCTTCTCTCCTCCCACTCAAGGCCAGGTGGGGTTCCCCTTCCCTGAGCACCCATGGGACCCTAAATCCCCTTGTAGGAGCCCCCACCCTTCCTGAAGGTAGGGATCTCTTTTCTTGTCTATAGTACGACCTCCCCTGCTAGACCGGGAGCTCTCTGAGGGCAGGCACTGGGTCTGCTGTCTTTGTATCTGCAGAGCACAGCTCACAGTAGGTGCTCAATTAGGGCTATCAAATTTAACAAATAAAAATACAAGATGCCCAGTTAATTCTGAATTTCAGATACACAATGAATCATAATAACACAATAACAATGAATAACAATATTGCATTATTTCATCTGTCAATCCAATGCCCAATAAATGTGGATGGCATTAATTCATAGGTAAATGAGCAAAAAGTACAGAAAAAGTAGTATATTTAAAATAAAGCAAGAAAAATCAGCTAGCCTGGAACCTAAGACTTGTTCAAAGATGTCACAGAGAGTGAAGTGAGAAAAGTCCAGTAGACTGTGCCCAAAGCAGACCCTCACACCTAGTGAGTACTCCATCATTAGTGACTGAGGGACTGAATGAATATTTTGCAGGAGGCAGGGGGTGTGGAATGCCATAAAAAGTAGCAAGGATGTCAAAACAGAAATGGAGGGTGTGGTGGCGACAGTGGCTTTGGTCATGGGACATTTGAGGGAGTCAAGTGACCAACAGGCTGCAGCCTCCAGATCCCCAAAACTCAGATTCACAGAGTGGCCATGTCCTGATGAGAAATCAACACTCTCCTCCCAGGCATTGTAGGGGTCTGTGCCCGCTTCAGCACAGGGGTAGCTCAACAGTGGACAGGGCAGCCCCCAGGCCACAGAGGCCTTCCCAGGCCCACAGGTAGAGCCACCCCATCCAGCGGGACCTCCCTTGTCAATCTTGGCCTGGCTGGATGCCCGAGGATCTCAATAAGTGCAAACCCCGATTCTCCCCTCCCCTCTCACAGAGCAGAGAAGCCACAGCTCCCCTGGGGCCCTGGAGGGCAGGAGTCACAGCTCCTCCATCAGACTGGGCTTCCCCTGGGGCTCCGCATGCAGAACCCGGCCCTGGGGAGTTTCCCAAACCCTCTGAAACATGCGGCTGGGCTCCCAGGCTCCAGGCTGCCAGGCGGTGTTGTGGGGAGAGGGACGGTGATGAGCTCCGGGGAGGAGACAGACCCCCATTGTCCCCCTGGGCCTGGCAGCACAAAGGGAGCCTGTGTCATGGCAGCAGCTGTATGTGGCTGACTGTGGTGGACACCGGCCTAGGAGAAGCACACAGCCTGGGGGACCCTGTCTGCTTCACGTCCTTCCCAGTGGGACCTGTGGGCTCGTTCTCTGTGCCTGAGGGATGGCATGTATGTGGGGGCTACTGGCTGTCCCCGAGGGTGCACACCATGTGTTCACACCAGGAGTTCTGACTGAGAGTGAGCAAGTGTGTGCTTGCATGTCTGCATGTGGTGATACACGTGTGCCTGGGCTGCCTGGGCAAGTCTGCAAGCACATCCGCATGTGGGTCTGTGAGTGTGCACATCACATGGAGGGCAGGCAATGCTTCTGTGCACGTGGGAGCCCATGTGCCCAAACAGGCCGCCTTCCCAAAGAGCCCTGCCAGAAACGGCAGAATTGTCTGTCGAGCTTTCTCAGGAGAAAAGTACCAAAGATTGGGACTGAGGCTCTGTCCAAAGGAAACTCAGACTATGTACACGCATATGTACATATACCCCCCCGCACCCCCCGCCACACACAGTGGAGGTGCTGCATTCTGCCTGGCACAGTGTTAGAGGGCAGGGCAGGGAAGGGTGGGGTGGGGTGGGGGGGTGGGTTCTCCTGTGGGGTGGGGGCTGTCCAGATGCTCCTGGGGCTTTGGGTGTGGCTGCCTCCTTCACTCAGCCTCTCCTTATCTCTGGCCTCACCTTCCTTTCTGCTTCCTAGCCTCCTAAACCATCAGGACCGGGTTGGGGACCCTCACACAAATCATGGCAGGGTAGAAGGGCAGGAATGGCTGAAGCTCTTCCAGGTTCAAGACATGCCCCTAGAGCTGAGCTGCCCTATATGGCCTTGCATCCCTCCCATCCCAACCTCCAATGAATTGGATCCCACCCACTCGGTCTGCACTTCCAACCTTACCAGAATCAGGAAGTGAGATTTCAACTCCATTCAACTAAACCCAACAAATATTTACAGAGGATCTTCTAAGCACTAAGTTCTGTAAAGCTGGGAGGGGCAGGGAGAGGCTCTTTTCTGGGCCCAGCCTCCTGGGAAGACCCCAGGTTCAGGACAACAAGGCTTCCCCTGTGGCTTTGCTCCCTACTGACACCCACGGCTGCTGCCCGCACCCAGCGCCCATGCCCCTGCCCATGGGCCATGATTAGAGGCCCTGCCCATGAGGGGTACATGGAGGCGCCTCTCAGGATAATGCCTACTGCACTGGTGCCCCCATCCCCACTCCAGGGATTGTGGTATCCCCTGCCCCCTTTAGGAGATGGTGCAAGGAGCTGAGGAGCTCGAAAGCTTGGATTTCCTTCTGATTAGAAGGAAAAGCTAGTGCTCTCCACAAAGAGGGCTCCTCTGCCTTCAGAGTCCCACCCAACAGGTGGGACTCTGGGGCTTTTGAAAAGGACTGGTATCTCCCAGCTTATCCCATGGGAAAAGATGGACACTCTCTCCCTCTATCTCTATCTTGGTCTCCAAGGGAAATGTGTGATCTGACCCTTTGGGTGAAGTGTAAAACTATTATGAGTCAGTTATTTTTTTCCATCTAGACATTTAAGAATGACTTGCTGAGAGAGATCCAAGATGGCCGATTAGCAGCAGCTCAGGATTGTAGCTCCCAGTGAAAGCGCAGAGAGTGAGTGGATGCTGCAATTTCAGATGAATTTCTGTTGCCCACAAACTGGGAGCTACCCAGTGGAGGAGCCACACGGGTCGCCAGCGTGACTCTTTTGGCCGGTGCAGCTGTTTTGCCGGTGCCCCAGCACGGCGCAGCACTTCTCAGTGTGGAGTATATGGGACTGGGTGCCCTTTGAGTCAGGCTTTGCTGGTCCCATCCCCACAAGGAGAACAGCAATTGGAAGCGCTGAGGACTGAGAGTTTCACAGTAAGCACAGCTGAACCTGGGAAGGCCTAGCTCTGTGGGGAAAGGGCTTCCGCCGAAGGAAAACTAAGAAACAGAAAAAACTTCATCACCAACAAGCCGGACATCCACTCAGACCCAATCTGCAAGTCAGCAATTACAAAGACAACAGGTGGATAAATCCACAAAAATGGGAAGAAACCAGTGCAAAAAGGCTGA